>PVIR01001465.1:0-12885 GCA_004026965.1 Petromus typicus | reverse complement strand
TGATCTAAGGTCGCAGGCCCCCCTCTGGTCCTCAGCCTGTGTCTCCCTTGCGGCAGCGAATCCAGCCGAGAGCCCTTGCATTTGGCACTTGCACGTGCACTCTGGGTACCCCCACCGCAGCCCACACGCCCTGCCAACTTTCAGGTCAGAGGCAGAACCGTGTGTCCAAACTCTCCTCTAGAGTTGGGAGCGAGCCTCGGCCTATGAGCTCAGTCACAGAAGCCCCCTGTACTCAGGAAGCCCCATACTCGCCCCCTCCCGCGGTGGGATACTCTTCCAATCCCTCTTGGTCTTGTTTCTGTGGCTCTAAACCAGAACCTCAGGGAAGTTTTCCTCCCAGGGGTCCGTAAGCCCGGATGTGTCAGCTGAGGGAGGGGGAGCCCAAGAAGGGAACTGTCTCAGTGACTCTAGGGCGATGCCAAGTAGCCTGAGGGAGGAGGCCGAGGGGAGCCTAGGTTTTGGAAAGTCAGCCACACGTGCACAAAGACACACGCCCTCAGGGAGGCAGAGCACGACCTGCCGACCCAGGAGACCAGCGAGGACAGGCGAGAAGTTGGCAGCGAGACAGAGCGGGAGGAGAGAGCCAAGGAGGTTCAGCCGCAGACCCGGAAAGACTGGCAGCGGCAGCCGCCCAGGCCCTGACGCGGAGGCGTGCGCAGCCAGGCCCTGCCTGCCTTGCCTGATTCAAGTGCCTAGGGACTCAGACAGGAACTTGCTCTCTCGGGGAGCCTGCTGCCTGAGCTGGTCTCTGGCGGCCTGCGAGGGCCAGGCATGCCTGTTGGGGCCTTCTCAGCAGATAGCTGAGGCCCTAGGAGGGTCTGACCCCTGTGGTCTCCCTCCTCCTCTGAGCTCTAGACGAAGGTAGTGAGATTAAAGGGTGGGAGCATGGACATCAGAAAGCTAGTATCTGTCTCCACTCCTGGGGCCTCAGGCAAGTGCATATCTGACTTGGTGGCTCTGGAAAGCGGCTATTTTCCACCCAATTTCCTTCTAGGCTTCCCAGGGGAAATACACTTAGGGTGCTGCCTGTGCCCTGACCTTCAAGCACTCAGGAATCAAGCTGGACTTCTGCCAAAGACCAGCAGTGTTATGTGGGAAGAGCCCCCCAGACTCAGCTTCTCTGACTCCTCCTACCCAGTCCACCCACTGGCCCATCAGGCCTCATCCTCAGCTCCCTCTTTGCAGCTGGCTCTGCAGCCTTGGCCTACAGTACAAAGCTCACTTTTCCCCACTGCTCTTCACCTTAATACACACACACACACACACACACACACACACACACACACACACACACACAGAACACCTAGCCCCAGAAGAGCAGGAAGCTTGGGAGGCCAAGCAGAGGTGAGCAAGGGAGTTGAGGCATGATGCTTAATGGGGAAGGGGCTCCTGTCTGAGAAAGAAGGCAGCGGGAGACCCAGGCTGCCGAAGAGCAGAAGCATAAAGGGAAAGCCAGCACTAATCCCTTGGCCTGCCTATGTGGGGCCCGACAGTTGACAAAAGCCTTTTCCCTGAATATTATCTCATGTGCACCAGCCTCAGCAGGCTGTGGGGGAGGCAGGGCAGATAGCATTTACCCCCATCGCAGGGAAAGGAAGCAGGCCCAGAGAGGTTAAGAGAGGTCTGAATTAAGGCCACATAGCCCAGCTGGTGGAGGCTGTGGCTGCCCGAGGCCTGGAGTTTCCTGCCCAAAGTTCACTTTCCTGTTCAGCAGTCGTGTGTATGCCTGTCTAGTTCATATCTGTGCGCAGGGGAAGGAGGCCTGCCGGGCAGGAATGGACAGTCCAGTTAGGGAAGTACAGGAAGGAAGGACACAGCCCCACGCCTCTTCCTCTGCCCAAGCCTCACACAGCACCCCCTATTCTTTCCACACCAGCCTGGAGCTGCCCCCGACCTACCTGCAGGGGTGGAGGCTGTGAGTGTCTCCCTGTACCTCTAGCAGTGGCTGTTCCAGAGGCCCTGGGTCTTCCTCAGGAGGCCCTGCCCTACCCAGCCATAGAGTCTCCTCCTGTCATCCCCCCACCCCAGCCTCGGCTGCAGGATGCCTTGCGTCCAACTGTGGTTTCCGGGCAATAAAACAACTATTAAAGTCTCAGGCACGGCTGGTGATTTGCATCATATCCTCTCGTGCATGGATTCAATATTTAATACACAATATTGAATACGGATATTAAAAATCAATAGCTGGGGACCCCTGGAGAGGCGGCACAGTGCGATCCTGCTTCTGGATCACAACCAGCTCCTCTAAAAAGACAGGAACAGCAAGTTCCGCCAAGCTGAGCCAGACTCTAGGGGAAGTGAAGAGTAGTAGATGGGTCTCAGCTTCCTGATATGCTTAAGGACACCGTTCTTAAGTCCAGCTAAAGAGAAGCCAAGGAATGGAATGCCCCTGGACTTCACTGGTTGCCTGATGAGAAGGGTGGGTAGGAAGGTAGGGTTTATTTCCAAGCAGGAGACCAGCCAGGTGTATACACTTTTTGTGTTGCTGTTTGCACTCTGGTTGGGTTCAGGTCTGAGTCTTGCGTGCAAGCACTCAGCTCTTCCTTCCATCATGGCTTCTTCCCCGGCTCTCCTCCAACATCCATCACCACAAGCCCCTTGGGGCGCTCTTGCCATAAGCTTTCAGGGAGATGAGCAGGAATCACAATGCCTCTGGTTATTCTTTGCTCCTGAAAAGAAATAGGAATACCTGAGTTGCAGAGTCCTCAGAGGTACACTGATCCTTCTGGACTGAAACCTCTGGCCTGGTGATGGTTGAGGGGAGAGGGGGTGACAAAGGGAAGGAGCAGAGGAGGTTGGGACATGGAAATAATCCTGCTCCAGAGCCAGGATTCAGATTGGCTGTTAAAGAGCCAGGAGATGAGCAAGCTCCCTGGACACGTAATTATCTTTCCAGGTCTGAAAAAGAACATGAATTACTCTTTATCAAAATATAGAAATATAGTTTACCCTAAACAGAATAAAGTTCTTGCAGCCTGACAGGGCAGGAGTGAAAGAGAATATCTTTCAGAGGAGACTTTTCTTTTTCTACTACAGAAAGAGAAGAGGAACTGACAATGGGAGACACACATAGGTGATCTGATTGGAAGGTCCTGGAGCACTTGAGATGCTGAAACACTAGGTGAACTCGACGTACGGAAGTGCCACCCCAGACATCAAATTATAATATTATTTTTATACATCTGTTTTCTACTATAGCTTAAATCAATATGTGTTGAGTGGGAATTCTTGTTCTGGTTATCAATAGATTGGAAGGACACTGTCGGGTGTGGTGATGCACATTTATAATCCCAGCACTTGGGAGGCAGGGGCAGGAGGATCGCCTCAGTTCGAGGCCAGCCTGTGCTAGTAGTGAGTTCAGGGCCAGCCTAAACTTTGTTACAAAGCGAGACCTTGTCTCAAACAAACAAACAAAAAGTTTGGAAGGACATCTCAGGAAGACCTTAGAGTACTTATTTGCGTAAAAAATCAGAAGAGAAAGGAAGAAGTGTTTGGAAATGATAGTTGATGCGTGTGGCTCCCACTGTCAGAGAGCCTATCAAAAGGAACAAGGGAATAGGCAACCTTTTCAGAGCTGACACAGGATAAGAAGCCATTTTGGCTGCTGCAGTTGCCCTGGTGGTGGTTCCTACACTCAGGCTCCTGGGAGTTTGCCTGCCTCTATTTACCCACTTCTGGGCTGGGGATGCAGCTACTTTTACAATATTGGGTCCTGGACCTGTGAAACCCAATGGCAAGAGTTCTAAGCAGAACAAAAGAGGTCCTCAGTTTATCAAACTGCTTTGCTTCCTGTGTCCACTGTAGGCCAAGCTCGGGGCCTCTTGCAGCCCCACACAGAACTGACAGCTTTCAGACAGGACAGTTTGCCTTGGGCAGAAACGTGCGGGTGGCAGACTATGGGTGGCAGGGAGGAGGCGAACCACGACCATCCAACTTGAGTAAGCTGCTGTGCCTCCAGAACCCACTCAAGGGGTCATATCTGCCTAGACCCACCTGGTACTTAACCAAGAGGGAAAGCAGCCTTGTAGTGTTTGGGTGGTTACTTATGAGGAGCAGGAGCCGCCTGACTGCAGGAAGGATCTACACACCAAGTCCCAAAGGGCCACAAATGGGCAGGGAAGGGGAACAGGGCAGGAGGGAGGGGGCATCTTCTTGCTTCTCTTCATCCCATTCTTCTGTAATGTTTTCCTAGAGAGAACTGAAGTCGCTAGCGAAGTCATTCCTGGAGTCCCTCTAGATTGTCACCACCTTCTGGTATAAAAGAGAGGACCAAGGTTTTCCATTGGGAAGAACCCTGGACAGGACCAGAACCTTCACAGTTCTGATAAGGTACTACCTCACCACTCACACCCTGCACCCACCCCAACTGGTGGAGTGAAGTTGGAGCCTGAACCCAGGGTCAGCGGAGGGACTGTCCCCACCACCAACAAGTTGCCGGCCGAGATAACAGCTGTGGGAGGGGGAGGGGAGCCGCAGGCAGCCACGACTGAACGGTTGCGATCTAGAAAATTCAACAAGAGGCCGCCGCGGTGGCGGCGGCTCCAATTAGCTAAGCCAACTGGGAAGGCAGAGAGCGAGGCAGCGGCCCTGCAGATCGTGCCCGGGGCGAGCTGGCAGGCGGGGGCTCGGGGCCTCGGAGCCTCCGAGCCGCCCGATCCGCTCTCCTCAGGCCCCTCCCGCAGGCTCTCGGAGCGCGCCGGGTGTTTACACACTGTCCTTCCGACACGGGATTGAGTTTCAGGCTGCGCTGGAGGCGCAGGGGCCGGCCACAGACCGAGGACAGGGGACGAGCTGGAATGGGATCTAAGACAGCGCTGCGCGGAAGAGAAGGCCCCGCGCGCTTGGGCGCAACTAGCCCAGCGCTCACCCCGAGGTGGGGTGGAGAGAGTCCACCAGGCAGGGTGTCAGAACCTGGAGGGTTTTCGGAGCACTATCCACAGGGAGAAGTACTCACCGGGGTTGGAGAACTCACTCCTGGCAGGGCACAGGCGCTCGGCTCAGAACCTCTGGCGCGAGGACTGCCTGGAGCATCCCGAGTGAGCTCCTCACCCCTCCCTAGAGTCCTTTGATATGCTGCCCTGCCCTAGCCATTGTTGAGAGCAAAGGGTGTGTGTCTGGAGCAGCAGCTCGGATTGGAGACCACTGGCTTCCCCGCGCGCGCCCCAGCCCCAGCGCGGCAGAGGCCTTGGGCCCAGTGCCGAGGGCTCGCTGCTGCGCGCCTGCTCTGAGCTGGCAGCCCGCGGGGCCCCACGCTGTCAAGCCGCGGCCAGTGAGCTTCCAGCAGCACAGGGACACAGTAAACAGCCGCGTGCACGCCCTCTCAGCCAGGGCTGGCAACCTCACCCACACACCCTGTCTCCAGGGTTAGGATTCTGGGGCTGAGCCCGGAGAAAGAGAGCCCTCGCCCCACCATCAGTCCACCTGGGGCCCAAAGCAAGTGTTCTGAACCTGCTGGGGTGCGGAGTGCTTCAGGAAGGGGACAGAGTTGGTGCCCGTTCCCCTCCCAACTGAATGTCTGCTTTGTTCCGGAAAACAAGGGGAGCATTAGGCTGCTGCTCCCAGGGAAACACAAAACTTCTTTTTGAATCTTGGGAAGGGTGGGAAGGGCCGCTGACTGCGTTAAGGAGCTCTAAAGATACAGAGGAAGGGCAAACCCCAGAGGGCGGGAAGAGACAGGCAGACTTTCCGACAGAGGCTGGTGGACAAAGTAGGGGGAAAGCCGCTCAGGGTGACCGGGCGGAGACTTGGGAACCCGACTCAGCGCAAAGGTGCCGCGCGAGTTCCAGAGAGCAGCCGGCCCAGCCAAGTGGCGCCTGCCCAGCCGGCGGCCGTGCCAGCTTCCTGCCCTGCCCAGGACCGCGGAGCAGTCGGGGACGCCACCGCAGGCTGGCCGGGAATCGCAGGACCACAGCTTGGGGGAGGGGGCCGAGGCAGAAAAAAAAAAAAAAAAAAGAAAAAACCAAAAAAAAACTCAACTAGAGTTTTCTGGACACACCATCCCCACCCATTTTAGTGGGCCGGGACTTCGGGGGCGGGTGTCTGTGAGGCGACGGCTTTGGGCTTTCATCCTGGAGTATGTGTGTGGGGGGTAGCGGCCCAGGGAGTTCACCGGCGCGGAGGATGGGAGGCCAGGCAATCTGACATGTCTTTGGTCTCATCTTATGACCGCGTGTCCCGTGGTCTCCCACTCTGCTCCGTTGAGCCAAGAGTATCGGATCTATGTTCTTTGGCCATCATCAGCAGGCAAGGGGGAGAGTGAAAGCAAATTTTCTGTCGCTCCCCCAACTGCCACCCATCATTTAGCCCTCCCCGCACCCAGGGAAAGGGAAGGCATTTAGCCTGTGCTCCACCCCCCCCCCCGACGGGGCGCTCCCCTCCTCCTCGGAAGCTCAGACTTCGAGCGAGGGTTTTTCCCCTTTCCCCAGGGCTCGCTGGGTTTCTAACTTCCTCTAAACCTCCCTCCACGCTCCGAAAAGCCCCGAGGAGAGGAGCTGAGAGGAAGCACGCCGCTAGTGTGCGAAATGAAGACCATGTGTGAGGATGGCGGCATCAGAGTGCAGCCACGGGGGAAGGCCCCCGCGCGGCCCGAGGCTCTGGGTCGCCGCAGCCAGTGCCTCGGCTGGGCGTAGGGGACGCGGAGCCGCAAAGAGAGGCAATGGACAGGCTGTTGGGCTGGCCTCGGGGCGGGCAGCGAGGAGGGGGTGCGGGAGCTGCCGCGCCGCGGTGGGGGCGGGGGTGGGGACGCAGCCCGGGCTTCCTGGGCCGCAGCTGCGACCGAGGGCGCAAGAGCAGATCGTGCTCGGCGGTGGTGGCGGCGGCGGAGGCAGCGGCAGCGGCAGCTCTGGCCCTGCCGCGCTCGCAGCTGAGAATCAACAAAGGGAAACGGCGGGCGAGCGGGGGAGGGGCGCCGCCGAGCGTTCGCTGGCTGCTGTGGAATAATAAAAAATAATTAATAATGATAATAAGAGAAAAATCCCCCAGTTTTCATGGCTCTGGGTTTCCGTGTGGCTGCAGTGTGAATCGCGCTGTCCTTGAGGCGGCCTCTCGCCCGGCCTGCCCGCCCCTCCTCCTCTCTCGCCCCCTCCCCTCCCCGGGAACCGGGAAGAGAAAGGTCTGCAGCTGACAAATATTATCCATTCTCCCCATCGATCGCGGAGTGTACAGATGTGAGCGCTTGATGTGCCCGCGGAGCGACGGATCCTCCCTGCTCGCTCGCTCTCGCCCAAGCTCCGCTCGCCGCCCCCTCCTCCCCCTTTGTTCTCCTCCCCTTTCCCTCTCTTTAAATAGATTTCAGGGCGCTGCCTGTTGGAGAGCAGCTGGCGATCTCTCCCGAGAGAGGGAACGAGCGCAGCCCGAGGTGCCCTGTCACCAGTCTCCCTCCCCCACCTCGGCTTCCCATTACGAGCCCCCGCCCCCCGTTTCCAAAACAGAAACACCAGGAACACCCTTGACCACGGCACCGCGAGTCTCTCCGAGCCTTTGGCTCTCTTGCGCTGTCCCCCGTGCTGTTCCTTGGGTCTGCGTCTGCCTGTGCGGGTAGGGAGGGGGCACAGGGCCGTGGCAGAAGAGCCGAGGGCGGAGATCTTTCACCGGCAGCAGGCAGGAACGCAGCCCGAGTTTCGCTAAAAGGGTACAGTTTACGCATTAAGGAAAGTCGGCGGTGGCCGTCCTTTTATTCCTCTTTTGCAGATGAGAGATTAAGCGGGGAGCGCCTGGACTCAAAGGGGCCGGCCACTCGGGAAAGGGTTAACCGGTCGGTCAGTAATCGCGAACACACATACACAGGCTCACACACACACTCTCGAGCTCTGTCTCCTCACTTGCCGAGCGCCCGCCACGGCCAGCAATGCACCCCGGGCTGGGGGACTACAGGGGGGTCGGGGGGAGGGGCAGGCTTAACCAGGCCGCTCGACTGAGCGGGGCCACCTCGCCGTCTGTCACTTAAATGATTGTCCTCCGCTCCGCTCAGTGCGGTCAGTACGGGCTGTTAACAGGCAGTTGCAATCAGTTTCCGAAAGGTCAGCCAAGGTCCTCCGGCTCTCGCAGACGGAAGGCATTACGAAACCGCTTTTGTATCTGCAGGCACTTTAGAAAAAGAAGCGAGGAGGGGCGCACCGCGGCGCCGAGGCTGCTGAGAGCCCGGGGAGTGGGTCGAGGGGCTTCGAGGAGAGGGGTCCACATCCCTGCGGCCAAGGCCGAGCGGTGGGGAAATCACTGGCGGAGGGATCAAGACCCTTTAGGTTTCGATGGGGAACCGGGCGAGGGGTAGAGAGAGCAGGCGGCAAGAGCAGGAGGAATGGGAGGAAGTGGGAGAGGCGTCCTGGTTCCCCTCCTGGCCCGGCCTGCAGCCCACACCAGGACCCGCACCAGAGCGTGGCCTTGGGCGAAGGAGAGACCCCACCCCTTCTCCTAGACCCTCCAAACTCCAGGAAGTGGGGCGGGGGTTGGTTGAGGGGGGAGACCCTCGCAGAGCTAGCGAGTCCCTGCGCAGTGTCTGAAGACGCTGCCTCCGCTGCCGCCGCCGCTAGAAGTCGTCCATCAGCAACCAGTCCAACCTGCCAGTGATAATGTGCGATCAACACGAAATCACCCCCGCCAGGCGCGATCCATCATCGCAGCGCGCCGCGGGCCCGCATGAGGCTGACTCGTGGCTGGAGGTGGGGGGCGCAGCGCAGGAAGCGGTGGCCCAGCACCGCGGACACTCAGAGCACCTCGCTGTCCTTCCCAGAGGCCTGACACCTCGGCGTTCATAACTCTCCAAGTTCTTCAGCTGCGGAGCTCAAACACGGTGGCTCTGGAGTTCCGGACGCAGGTCACTTAGAAGCCCGCGTGTCTTCCGCGCCCAGTTACCCTGGTCACACCCTGCAAAGCTATCTCTTCCTTGCAGCTGCCCTGCCCGTCCCCTCCCCCTCCTCCGAGAAAGCGTGGCTGGCGGGAAATTAATATTTAATATCGTGAAATTGATTAAAGGGCTAGAAGCTGGCGGTGGGGTGGGGGGAAGGGAAGGGGCTCCAAGCGTAATTAAAGATCTGAGAGTCGAGGCCGCTTCTGGTCCGTCCTGGCCGCACGTGGCCTTTGTGAAGCCCAGGCGGGGTCGGGTGGGGCCGAGCCCTGCGGGCAGTGGGACGACAGCCCAGGCAGCCCTGGCTCCGGCCCGGGTGTGTGGGGGGTGGATTAGCAGAGGAAGGCTATCTGAAAAGCGGTAACCTTTTCGCACCAGGGCTTGGAGAGTCCTCCCCTCTCTTGCCCGCCATTATTTCAGGCCCATCTTGCCTACTGAAGCCAGAGGGTCCAGTGCTGCAGCTTCTCACTGCTTCTTCCGAGAAGGCCTTTGACCCCTAGCTCATTCAGCTTCACCGTGGGCCCCGCTTGCAGACAATTCTCCTAGTCCTTGATATGGGTCTTGGGGGGCCTCTGTCACAGCACTCAGGGAAGACACTTTTGTCCAGCAACTTGGGGATCCTAAGCCCAAGGCTTCCCAGGGCTCCTGCCAGTTCTCACCAGTCCAGGCCCCAACTTAGGCAGCTCAAGCCTGGGTCATTTTAACTCATTCAGCTGTGTTGCAGATGGGGCCTAATGCTCAAGGCAGCTGTCTCTAGGGAGTCATCACCGAACTAACTCCGCCAGCCGCCTGTCGGCCATTTGTTACCGACTCGTGGGGAGGGGCATTGGGACTGGGGGGACCCTACTGGAGTTGGGTGCAGTTGAGACCCTCAGCTACCCTAGTTGGAGCTAGGAGAGAATTATGTGAGCATGAGATCACTGGTAGCCCTTAGGTGCAAGCTACGGTTTAAACATCTGACATTGGCTCAGTGATGGGATAACCTCAGCTCATGGATGCCTGGCTCCAAGATTGTTTTGAACTTTTAAAAAAAGTATTACTTACATTGTGGAGAGGTTTTGGATCTGAAAAGCACCAAGTGTTTGGGGGCGAGGGCCGCACCAAGTAGCATTTTTGGTACTTCTCAAGCCCAGAGGGGCCATCAGGCAGCGGGCTCACTGGAGGGAAGACTGGGACCACAGAGGATTATGCTGGGCCTTGAGTTTATTACTGAACTTGCAACAAAGTGCTGGGGGATGCAAGTGGGACAAGAGAGAGGTAATTACAAGGCTGAAGGAGGGAGAAGCTGCTGCTAGGGTGGGTGGGGGAAGAGTTTTCCATAAGAATATCAAATGTTATGCAGAAGGGCTTTTTTTAAAAAAAATCAAAACAAAACCAAAAAGCTTACCTTCAGCCTCTCCTGATGAGCTGATATGCAACACACAAACTTTAGAGGGAACCTTGAACCTAGGGGAAGTGTCAGCCCACAGCTTACAAGGTTACAAAGTGTAATGAGGAGGCTTTTCTGGGCATTTCTCGGTTTCTACCACAGTGGTTCTACCTGCTTGGGGGAGTGGCACTCTTGACCTGAGGGGTCTTGTCCGGTCACTCAGAATACACTGCATTCAACAATGTCATTTCTGGTAAACTGGACCTAAGGCTTCCCAGTATCCTAAGAGGAAGGCAGCCTACACAATGCAAATACCGAGGTCAGAGCCAATGCCATCGCCGGAGCACATTCTGTAGCCTGTATGAGATGATAGTATGGATTTCACAACCAACCATGCCAGATTTGTCCAAGACATTCCTGACTCCCAGAGTGCTGGGCTGTGTGTTTTAAAAGGGCATGCCACCCTCCCTGATGTCACTGGTATTGCTCAAGTGCGTGCCCTAAATGTTCCAAGACTGGAGGAAATGGCTTAGGTGTGAGGCGTGGACCCAGCCGTCCCCGCTGGTTTTCTGCCACCACATCTAGCCTGAAAGCCTTCCTGGAAGTCCTTATTCTAGCCAGGACCAGACCCTTGCCTCCTGCTAGCAGGAGTCTTGGTGGGGGTTGGAAGATAAAATATTTCTTGAAGGCCTGTTCTGGTATGGTGTTAGGCAGGGTGCCTGTTTGGAAAAGAGGGAGAACTGGTTAACTCCGAGTCGCTGTGGGCCACAGACACGCAGCTTCCCGCCTGGGGACACAGCGCGCGCACCACCTCGCTGGGGACTGTTACTGCCTGTCCCCGGGCGCGGGCGGCTGTGCGCCGGCCGCCATTTTGACCCAGCAGCGCTGGTGGCGCTGTCCTCCGGGTGGGCGGTGGGACTGCTGAGCCGAAGGCCCGGCCAGAGGCCACGCAGGCGTTCCTGGGCTGGCGGGGGACTTGTGGGGCGCCGCGCCCGCTCCCTCTGGAGCCCCATCACCGCCACGGACCACAGTGACTCCTGGTAGGGCATAGCAGGGCAGCTGCCCCTCTTGAAGGCGCAACCTGCAGGCGTCTTTCCTCGGATAGCCCCAGCAGATTTTAGTCCCCAGAAATGACCTCTTGTTCTCAGACTCCTGCGATGGTCAGCACATTACCACCTCTGGGAATAGGGCCTGGTCCGCGTACCTCGGACTTGGCCGTTATTCCCAACTACAACTGGAGAAAGGTAGCTCCGGGGGTGGAGTGGACAACCCTGCGGCATGGTCCCCACCACCCAAGCCTTTCTGAGGCGAGGCGCACTCTCTTGGGACAAGAAAGGATCTGAAAGTTGGCATGCTTTGAAGGTTCTGGATTGGAGGGGACCATAACTGATTCCACGTTTGTGAATTCAATATGCATTTATGGAGAGCTTGGTAAGGTCAATGCACCATGTTAGGACCTAGTAGACTCCAAAAGTGAATACTTAAAAGGGCACTTCTGGCCACGTGTGGTGGCACACACCTATAATCCCAGACATTTAGAAAGCTGAGGCAGGAGGATCACCGCGAATTCAAGACCAGCATGGTCTACACAGTAAGCTCAAGGTTAGCCTGAACTACGGAGTGAGACCCAGTCTCAAAAAACAACAAAGTCACTTCTAGCCCTCAAGCAAATTACAGTCTAAGTGGAAAAGGGAGGACAAAAATTTACTAACACTGGATAGTCCAACGTTCCAGAGAATAACAGTCATTACTTCTGAAAGGCTGCTGTGTAGGAAATATGGTGAAAGTTTATTTAAACTAAGCGAACCCCAAGAATCAGAAACTGGACTCATTTCTCAGCTCCTGACATGAGCTGGGTGGCAAGGATGTGATTTTCCATGAAAATGTGATATCCCATTCAAAATCAGCAATACTCTCACCACATTTCAGAAATTGAAAAGGTTTGAGAAAATACAACTATGAACATTAGGCAATGGGGCCAGGTTTTTAGCCCAGTGGTTCCAACATCTGCCTGGCAAGCGCAAGGTCCTAAGTTCAATCCTTGGTACCACACAACACAGTGCTGGGCCTGATGGTTCATGCCTGTAATCCCAGCACTTGGGAGGCAGAGGCAGGAGGATTGCTGTGAGTTCGAGGCTGGCCTGGGCTACATAGTGAGTTTGGGGCCAGCCTGAATTACAAAATGAGACCTTGTCTCAAAAAAAAGAAAAAAAAATTAGGCAAATAAAAAAAATCTCACAAGAAAGGAAATGTAGTCAGTGACATTTATCTCAGCAATAAATGATATATACGTGATTACAAAACAAAAAGTGGATATGAATTTAATAAGATTATGGTCTAGTACTAGTGAAGACAGAGAAGAAGTATGAGTAGACTTCAAATTCTCCTCTGTAGTCTTACAAGGCCCACCGACAACAGCTGGCGTGGTTTACTTAAGAGAAGGCCACATCTACATGTCATTTAGAAATATGAAGTACCAGGGCCGGGGAGTTAGCTCAGTGGTTCCGGCGCCTGTCTTGCAAGCGCAAGGACCCGGGTTCGATTCCCCGGTAACCACATAACAATACTGGGTGTGGAGACCCACACCCAGCAGCAACCAGTACCACATACCACAGTGCCGGGCGTGGTGGCTCACGCCTGTAATCCCAGCACTCGGGAGGCAGAGGCAGGAGGA
>PVIR01001464.1:43130-123223 GCA_004026965.1 Petromus typicus | reverse complement strand
GCAATCCTCCTGCCTCTGCCTCCCGAGTGCTGGGATTACAGGCGTGAGCCACCACGCCCGGCACTGTGGTATGTGGTACTGGTTGCTGCTGGGTGTGGGTCTCCACACCCAGTATTGTTATGTGGTTACCGGGGAATCGAATCCGGGTCCTTGCGCTTGCGAGACAGGCGCCGGAACCACTGAGCTAACTCCCCGGCCCAAGAATTTATTTCTCTTAATGTTAAAGAAGTCTAGAGGTGGTCAGGTCAGAGGTAGAATGTGCTTCACATGACCAGCGGTCAGGCTTCGTATACATTGCCTTGTCATGTAGTGCTTCCATTCCCAAGATTATCCTATGTCCAAAGTAGATACGAGAGCTCTCATCACTCTTGCAGTCATCTTGAAGGAAAGTTGCTATAAAAAGCAAAACAGTACATGTCTTTAAGGAGGCTTCATTGAAGCCTGTATACATCCTACTGACTAAAACCTAATCCCTTGGGTATGCCCTGGATTTAAAAAAAGAATACGAGGAAATATGGATTTTAGACGAGGCAGCCATGTTCCTGAGCATTGTAGAGGAAAATGTTCCTCCCACACTTATGGGAGTTTTTAAATTTTCAGTACTTCATTATAAAATGAAGATAACCCATACTACTACAGATCTCAATTTCAGAACATTTTATCTTTTAAAGAACTGACCCTTACCTACACTGAACACAGTACAGATTTAGTCCTCATTTTCATTCAATCTTTAGCAACAGGGGAAAAACCTTGAGGCTTAAAGAAATTACAGTCACTGGTGCGCTGAGGCAATTCGGCTTCTGGGAAATGGCACTGTTACCTTAGGCAAGAAGAAGAATTAGGAGTGAGGAATCCATGGAGATTTAGGTACCAGGCCAACTAAAACACTGAGTGCAGGGCCCCCTTTGACTCTCCCATTCCCATCCCTTCTGTTTGCTCCCTCATGATATATACATTTGCTTACTTTCAGATGCCATAAAACTCAGGCTTTTCTTTATCCTGGAAGCAATCCCTGGGCCAAAGAGGTTCTCAGCTGATAGTCGGCTGAGTTATACAATAACCGCATCTTTGAACGGGGCCACTGGGTTTTTACTGTGATTTCTGTTTTGCTTTGCAGGTCACTCTCTGGTCCGTTGCCTGTTGGAATGTGCAGTGTTATGATGGGATTCTTCGACACTTCAGTTCCTATCTGGACCATGTGTCCTTTATCTCTCCCTTCTCTAAGGACTTGACTTCTTAGTTCTGGAAAGTGTCATACAACACATCGGAAGCAGATCTCATTTTCTTGTCCCTCCAATTCCTATGCTTTTTTTTTTGGTAATGAGATACCCAAATCTATAACATAAGAAAAATCTTTTGTTTCCATTTCTACTTTCTAAACCAGCTCTCTCTTTCCTGGTTTCTAAATCTGCTCAAAGACTCATATTTCTGAATCCCAGTGTCTTCCCCCATCCTCCATGCTACCTCCAGTTATTTCCTAAAACATTGGCCATCTCAGCTCTGCACCCTCATTGCCTCTGCAGTGACAACAGATGTAAGGCTGAGCCCTCTGGGAGCACTTCAGTCCTTCCGTATTGTGGCCACTGCATTTCAGGCCTCTTTCAGAGAGGACACCCTGCACTTCTTGCCTGTCATTGCTGTATTCTACTTCGGCTCTCCTGAAGTGTGTCTCTCTGTAACTATCCTGTAACTAATGGATGTTGACTCTTCAGTCCTGCCATTTTCCACAGTACCCATCGGCTTTGCTCTGTGCCATGTGCCTCAACTTAATGCCACACTAGGTTTTCTTCTTCCCCTCTGAATGACTCTCAATGATCACTCCCTGCAAAACCTTCCACAGTCTCCATTCATCACTCAGACTCTCCCAGATTAGCCCTCTCTGCCCTACCTCCCCAGTTTTGAATTTTGTGTCACTTTGTAGTACACTGAAAGTCTGGGCTTAATTATCTTTTCATGTGAATATGTATGTGCTTTTACAGTCATTATATCTGAGTCTCTGTTCCCCTTCTGTTGTCAGATTCTTCAAGTTGTCTGAGCTGAATGTTTTATCTCCATGTCCTGGGTATTACTGCTCGTCCAGGATATCGCTGAGTTACTCAGAGTGGGCAGTGGTTATTGACATAGCCCTGGACTTAGCTAACATTTTAGTGGGATGATAAGTCAGATTTGCAAATCTGTCTTGTACAACATACATTGGAAGTCACGTATGGGCTAAGGCCTTGAAGGATAGTTAAATAATGCTGGCTATGAGTGGGAGATCTCCCTTCTGTAAACCAGTACTGCCTCCTAGCCCCAAAGAGAAGAATTTAAGAGCCTCATTTTACTGCCTTTTCTTTAGTCATTTAGCTTCACTCACCATCAGTGGTCTTCTGTTATACATCCCTAAGTGTGGGCTCTTTCCATGGGAGAGTCTAACATGGATGCTCCTTTACAGTCTGTTGGATTGCATCCTGGTTAGATCTATCACCAAGTTGATTTTGGGGAAAAGTAAGCATATATATTTGTTGGTGTGTGTGTGTGTGTGTGTGTGTGTGTGTGTGTGTGTGTGTGTACATTCATGCAGGACTACATGGGACCAAATTTTGGGCCTTATTCCAGTTTGAAAGAACTTTATTGTTTGGTCCCAGGACCCAGGGGCTAATAATCAGTCCAGTCTCCAGTGTATATAACACACAATATAATATAAAACACAATATAATATAATACACAATAACTGTGTGTATTGGCTTATACTTCATCAGCATAACTACAAAGCTTGATGGCCTCTGATAGGTTCTCATGTTAAGGATAACTAAGTTAGATCTTTGATAGATTAGTAAATTTGGGCTCCACTGAGGAACATAGACCGATGGACCATATTCATGGACATGAATCACATTCATATCATATCATATTCATATTCATAAGGCTACATAGCTTAGAGGAAAAACCAAGCACTCATTAATGAATTTGATGGGTTGGCAAACGCTTAGAAATCATCCTAGTCCAAAAAAATCTGTTTCTGATAAATGTAACCCTTCAGCCATACCAGAAATAGAGAAGGTTACAACATGCTATTTCTTTATACATTAGCCTCCTGGAGCATTGTCCACAAACAGTTCCTGCCCAGATCATATTTATTTTTTCTCTTGTGTCAAGAAAACTCAGGCTGTGAATGTGAACATGAGTGCTTACTTTAATAGATAATGTTACTGTGCTACAGTGTCCCCAACATTTAGAATATTTAACTTATAAAGGTTATGGCAACACTTAACTGCATCTGGATTTCACATTGAATTTGGGAAGTCAAGAAACTCACTGTGATCTGCTCTGACTTCCTTGTAATGGAAATTATGGGTTGGGAAAAGTTTCAAGTGACTTGTCTATAAACTGAGGAAAAGTTGATCTGCTCAAAGTCTGATTACATGGAAGTGTAGGATTTTTTTCTAAGGGCAACATCAAAAAATTTATTTATTTCAGCAGTTAGAGTAAACTAGCCATGAAGTAAACATTGTTGGTTCAACAAATATATTCTTAAAAGTACATTGGAATTTGCAATAAAACTATGCTGGGCTTTTAAGAAAGCTATAAAGATTATCTTTATAGAGCCCAGTGTTACAACTGTTGGTAGCAAGGTTGACTTCAGAAGATCAGATACGTTTGCAGTGGCCAGAATGCTGGCCCAGTAGCACTCAGGACCCAGTACCCAGCCCTGCCGGAAATGAAGGTGTAAGGAGTCATGCCACATAACCTCTCAGGCCTCCATCTACTTGCTTTTTATTTTTCCTTGTATGTGCCTCCCTTCTTCCCCTCTTCTCCCTTCCCCCTCTTTCTTCTTTCCCACCTTCTTCATTTGTTTGTGTTGGTACCTCTCCATTACCCTCAAGACTTTTCCTCTAATGTCTATTGATCATTCCTTGACTATTCTTGGCTCATATTTAAATTCAAGGCAATAAAAAGCTAGTAATAATCTCTGAATGGAGATGTGCATAGTTTGTTAATCATGGACTTTAACTGTGGGAAGATCCCTTAATTAGAGAATCACCAGATGTAAACCTCCAATAGTCTTTTCTTTATTAACCGTTTCAGAGAAGAGGCCTCCTGAGTAGCTGCTAGTGTTCTCAGCCACTGTTCTTGGCTACTGTCACCTCCGTACTCATCTCTGTACTCTCCCATCCCCTTCTCCCCATTGTACTCTGGGTCCTACCATGGTTATCACTGCACAATCAACATTCTAAATCATTTTCAGCCTAAACCTTTTTCTTGGTTTTTACCATAGTGGATAACTCTAAATCCAGAATGTCAAGTCAAGGCTTCTACAGGGGGGCTCTGCTCTACCTATGGGTTTTCCCTACTGCAGGTCCTTGAGATTGTGACTACCCACACTCTAAGGCTCTTTCCAATCCTGTGTAGAATGTCCGTGTTCCAGAACCCTGATTGACCTGCCTTATCTACTATGTCCCTCCCCTCTTTTTTTCTTTCCTTGGTGAGTTTCTTTCTTTCTTTCTTTCTTTCTTTCCTTTCTTTCTTTCCTTTCTTTCTATTTTAATGAAACCTGGAATCGTGAAGGAAACAAATACTCATGTTGAATCTGAGTTTAACCCAAAGCTTTCAGTTTCTCATCCCAAAATTAATTGATCAGCCTATGTACTCAACAGTTGTTTTGCTTCTTCTACCTCCCAGGCACTGACTGAGCTGAATGATAGAGAGATGAAAAAAGTTAAGACAAGTTCCTCACCTCTGCAAGGTGTGGAATGGCAACACGATATCCCCTGGCTGCCTCCTCCGTGGGGGAAACTCAGTGGTAATGGCAGGGAGGAAGTGGTGGCCAGTAAGGAAGAGTTTGCCACCCTGGATGCTGTGAAAAGCTGCGCTGAACTAGCTCTAAAGCCCTGCAGCTTTGCAAGTTCAACAGCTTGGGGAAGGCTGAGAGCAAATTGCACCCACTACATATTATTGAAATCATTGAAGGGTTCCAGAGACAAAGTAACGTCTGTAGCCCAGATCTTCAAAATTGCTCATCTGGCTGGGTGGGCATCTGTCTCTCCAAGAACTTCCAGCGCTGCAAATCCTCCATGCATGCCCACCCACATCTTTTCAGGCCCCCCACAGTCACCATGCGTATTTAAAAAAGAACTGGAGTTTGGAGAACACAGAATTAGAAGGCCTCTCGAGAGACATACTATGTCTTCCCCTCACTATTGCCTCCCAGCCCACAGATTGCTCATTGCCAAAGAAGCCTGCATCATTTTGTTGAGGGACAATGCACCTGGTTTCTGACTTTCTTAAATTATAAGTAGTTCCAAGTATATAAAATGGCAGCAAGGTAGACTAGCTAGAGCTGTAGGCCAAAACCGATGATCTCATTAATTAGTCTTGGCCGACCCACTGTGTAACTGGTAATTTTTGAGTAGGTTTGGAGATCATACTACAAAAGGCTATTATGAGAAATGTTGCAAACCACATCCCTGGTTGCCATTTATTCCAGTGCTAGAGATATAACAATGAATGAACATGGACCTCATGGATTGAACAGGGTGGTCTGTGATGTCCAGCCTTCTTTGGTGACCTAGAATTGCAGTTTCTAGTGAGAAGAGTTCTGAATGTTCCTCTCCTAGTTTCTGCTATCTCTTACTTTTTTGTTGCCGCCTGAGGAAGAGAGAGAACTAGTGCAATGACAGCAGAACCTTTCACAATGCATTTGAGTCTCTAAAACCATGAGTCCCTGGGATCATATAAGCTATGGAAAGTTTCCACTTGTACCTGGGTCTGATCTTTCTCATAGAGCTGTATGTTCAGAATATTACCCCAGGGCAATCATGACAGAGATACATTACCCTCCTCTGTACAGAATGCTCTTCTACAAACTTTGAAGTAACCTGATAGGTTTTTATCACTTGAGTACTTTCAAGTACATTTTCATATTTGAATTATTTAGCTTTAAGTCAACCTGAAGTCTATGCATATGCAAGGAAGAGAGTGGGCAGGGGTGGCTTCAAGCATTAACGTGTTAAAATTTCTGTCAGTGCTATGTCTTGCTTTCTCTTGCCATACTGGAAAATGTTGAGTTTATCTGCCTGTCACTTCAGGGTAATATGTAAGTGGTAGAGCACTGTTCTGTATGGCTATGTATAGCCACATTAAAGAAATTACCAAATTGCCAGCATTAGAAGCATCATGTGGCTTTGAAGAATTAAGAGTGTTTCTATCCACACACCACTGCTTAAAGTGGATTCTATCTCTAGACAATTATAGCCAATGTTTTGGTCCATGTTTTATTGGAACAAACAAACTACAGAACTATCTGGAGAGATACATGCTTTGGCCATTTTATTTCGTTTTAGATTCCTTGTTGTAGCGACTTAGCATATGTAGAAAATTTCCTGACATGGCACATAATGGAAGGAAATTTTTTATTGAACAGTAATATCCAGAGGACAGTGAGACGCTCCCTAGTTCAATCTGATAATGTCCCCTGTCTTTGTAATCCTCACAAGGGAATGTCACTGTGTGGTAGCTGAGGAAACAAAGGTTGTCCTACTGTAAAAATCCTAGTCTCCATCTCCCAGATCCTTCCCTGTGACAGTGTCTAGCATCAGACAGTAACAGTTCTGTCAGAGAGTGAGCAATAATAAAGACAGCTGTGACACTTTTTCTGAATGTGAGAAGCTCAGGACCATAATTAAATCCATAAAATGGTGAGTCACACACAGCAACCAGCCCAAAGCAAGTGATGGAACCAATGTTTATTTGAGACTAGCAGGAACACTTGTGCTATCCTCCACTAACTTGTGGGCACCGAATACCTCATTTCATTTAAAAACTTAAAGCTTTAGTGAATGTTCTGAAAGTCATCCATGGAAGCATTTAATCTGAAAAAAAGGATTTAGGCCTGATGGATGTCTGTCTGGAAGTTCTTCTGTCTTACTATCAACATGTGCATTATAGAAGAAAAAAAAAAAAAAAGCGAATTCTGTCTAAGGTGCTTCCTGATAACTTTTTGTCATAGAAAAGAAAACATTTGAAAACTTGCAGAAGTCTGTCTCCCAGTTATAATTTGAGGATTTGTGAACATAAATCTATCATATATGATGGAATATGGTGAAACAAAGTAAGAAAATAAAATTTGAAAATCTTGCTTTGCAGTAGAATCCTGAACATCATTGATTCTTTGTAAAATAATACTGAGGTGGCCCAGGGATTTAGCTCAGTGGTTCTGGCACCTGTCTTGCAAGTGCAAGGACCCAGATTCGATCTCCGGGTAACCACATACAATACTGGGTGTAGAGACTCAACACCCAGCAGCAACCAGTACCACATACTATAGTGCCGGACGTGGTGGCTCACACCTGTAATCCCAGCACTCGGGAGGCAGAGGCAGGAGGATTACTGTGATGTGAGTTGGAGGCTGAGCTCAGGGCCAGCCTGAACTACAAAGCGAGACCCTGTCTCAAAAAAAAAAAAAAGAAAGAAAAGAAAAGACTGAGGTAATTTTGTGAATGTTGGGGCCTAACACCATTTATTTGAGCATCAAAGAACTGTAGAATTTTATATGAAGTACTTCTTTTCCTTTCCTCAAAGACATGCTAGAGCTTTTTGTGCGTTACTCAGTGTTCCATTACTGTGACATAATAATCGAGATAATCTCTAAGGAGGAAATGTTTGTTTCAGCTCACACTTTCAGAGGTTTAAGTGCATGATCATTTGGACCTGTTGCCTTTGAGTCTGTGGTGAGGTAGAAGATCATGACAGGGAGCCAAGACAGAATACCAGTTACCAGTCAGGATAGCCAGGAGGCAGCGAAGGGAAGGTCAGGGCCCTTTATCCCCTGCAGGGACACACCGCCAGTGGTGTAACTTCCTTCTAGTGGGCCTCCTAAAGGTTTCATGACTTCCCAGTGCCACCATAGGCCAAGAGGAAGGGGCCTGCGGGGACTGGTCAGCCCTTCCCAGAAGGACCCTAGAGGATGTCATGTGTCGCAGAAAACCCATTACATTACTTGTCCTCAGAGAAGAAGTTGAAAATGCATGTGCAGAGTCTCAGGGACCACCATTACCCAAACAGCAGTTCACTGTGCTAAGATGTCTGGAAGCTCATGGCCGTGACTTTAAGCACTTCTTGTAATTGCAGAAGCGCAAAATATTGTGTTAATCTCATGATGTCTCAGTAAATCTAATAGTAAAATGTTTATACAAGTTTTTCTTGAAATATATGCAGATTTTTGGTGGACTATACACACACAGCTATGTATACACATATGAACACAGGTGTGCACATACACACCAATAAAAGACAAAGGTAAAAATAATCAGTATAGTTTAGAAAGGTAGTAAATATTAAATATTTTAGAAATTATATAATGTGAGGAGCGTGGTGATATAGCTCAGTGGTAGAATGCTTACTTAGTATACATTTAGTATATGTGAGACTCTGATTCTATCTACAGCACAAAAAGGAAAGAGATGAGGAAGGGAAAGGAAAAGAAAGGGAGGAAAAGAAGGAGGTGGGGAAGAGAAGAAGAAGAAGAAAAGAAAGAAAATTATATAATTTAAGAATAAAAGCTTTAGAAGATAGTTTATGGGAAAACATATTGGAAGTCAGTTACAAGAAAAAATGACAAAAGTTATAGATATATTTGTTAGCTTTTTATTTTTGTTACCTCTTTCTACATGAATTTTAAGCTCAGAATGGTGCTCTTTTCCTGAAAAATAATACACCTTCTGAAATCAGGCACTGTACACCCTTTGAAGAAGTGGTTTTTAAGTAAATGGAGTTCAAGCTGTTGTCAGAAAAGCAAATCTCCTCGATCATTAATACTTAAACTTGAAGTGGACCATTTTGTGAGAAATCGTCCACAAGGACCGTTGCAATCATTGCCTTGTTCTTTCTGATCTTCTTCCATTCTTCTCCTTTTTCTTGGTTGTGTGTCCCATCTCCTGTGTCTTACCTTAGTAAGCACCCGGAAAGACCCCACAGGATTGGCCTATCGGTCACTGTGTGCATCCGCGGCCTGCTCAGCATGCCAAGGGTCCTTTTGTGTGGACAGAAGGCCTTTCCCCATTGAGCAGGCTTTCACTGACTCCTCCAGCCAAGGGAAGGTAGCCTCTGGAAGGTAGATGCACACTGGGGTTACAGCAAACCTAGACAAGTACAGGGATTGTGCTCGAAAAGCAAGTTTCCCTGGAAAAGTGGTTTCCTCCATTCGCAGGACAGCTAGCTTTATCTCCACATCAGCCTCGATTGCATAAGTGGCTGTGGCAAGATTGAGAGGAAAGGCTGAGTCCTCAGTCTGTTCTCATCTGTGCTGCTGGAACGTGGAGACCCGACTCGATGGAGCCATTCAGAGAATCCTGTCTCTGGTTTCAGAATTTGGCTTTCGGTGACTCAAAATGACAACGAACCAGGAAAACAGGATTTCTGAGTAGTGTGTCCTTGAAATTGTTGGCATTGGAAACACGATTAAGTGAACGTGAGAGCCTTAATTTTAACACCAAGAATAACACTAGCCCCGCTGTGCTGTTTTAGTCTGGGGAGTCAGAAGCATTGTAAATGGATTTTTCTGCTATCATTTTTGCCACTGTGTTCTCTGCTGCTGTGTCTGCTCCCTTTCCCTGTCACCATTAATGCCCATTGGAGTCAGGGCAAGTATCTCACGTCTACCAGGTGCAGTAAACACTTCCTGTGCAAAGGTGCTTAAAACAACATCTGTCATGACATCAAAGGAGGTGTTGCTGCCCACTGCAGCTGGAAGGCGTCTAATAATGCGATGGCTTAGACAAGGTTACCATGAAAAGCAATCTGTGGGAAATGTCTGAACCTTTTTCTGAGAAAACAACAGAATATAATTGCATTCCCCCTTTTCCGCTGATATTATGTAAGCATTGTTTTTGCATATATTTGTGCAGTTTCTTCATCTGATAAGCTTGAGAGTGTTTCTGGTTGTGAGAAGTGCATTCCTGGCACAGTGCAGGAGAAGCGCCATTAGGAAGCGTTGCTATGGTGTTGAATTCTGCCTCTCTGAAGGGAAAACACGTCTCCTGAATGTGCTATTTGTTGACTCTGAACCAGTATGAGAATTTCTCATTCAGTCTAGAAAAGTTATAATAAACTCATTATACATTTCAAAAGGAGAAGAGGTGCCTTCCAGAATATGAATCCAAACTCAGAAAAGTCTTCAGTGAACAAGAACAATACTTGGTAGATTTTCAAATTGATGGAGCTTTCCAATGGAAACTAATTTGTTCCAGCATTGAAGTGAGCATAATTAACAGAGACTCTCTTTCTTAGGCCGATTAACCACTGAAAACCATGCCAACATTGTAACTGTAAGCAGTGAAAACCAATATTTATGAGGGGGATTGTGCAAGAGTTTGTGTGACAGATGGGCATTTTATCACTGTTGATGTTTGGAATTCCCTTGAAAAGTAATGCAATATCTTGTTATGTATGAATGAATGAACAAATGTGCTTGTGGAGTTTTCTTTAAAAAGAGGTATTCTAAATTAATCTTTTTCTCTGTTTATCCTCTGTTACATTGTGTTAAGTAACCTCATATATTCAGATGCAAAACTTGAAAAATCATAATTGTGTTTTTATTGCAGATACAGACCCACGTGTTTTAGAAAAGCAAGAATTACAGCAGCCAACTTATGTTGCTCTCAGTTACATTAATAGGTAAGCCATTTTTCAGAATTTATAGCAGCCTCATCTTCCACTTATTTACTTTTTAAATATATCTTTTAAAAGATTAGAAAAATGCTTCCTTGAGGTTGTTTAAAAGCAGCCTGTATATGGAATGTTCTAGTATTTTTCTGTTGGGAAGGTGGAGAATTGTAGTCTTCTATATATTTGACTGAAAACATAACTGATTTATAAGCTCGTTCTGGAAGTATTTTGTATGCACTGTTAGAATACGTTCTTTTGACTTCATAAGGCAATGTCGGAGATTAATGGATTTATGTTTGAGTGAGCCCTTTAAATCCTGGGGTGAAGAGGTACTTTATGGACTTAAAACATGGCTGGAATATCAGTGTATCAAAAAATAACAAATTGAAATAATTTAATTTCAGAAGGTTATTTAGCAGCCCCTCATCTTTTAGTAAAACATTCTCAGCAACTGAATCCATTTGTGTGAATAACATGTGAAATAGCATTTATTTAAACTGAACACATGAGCCCAACTTTGGAGAACCATTTTGAACTTGACATGTCAGGTCTAAAAGAAGAGTTAGTGTTTCAGCCAACTCACATAATTAAGGAGACAGTAATTTGGAGAGAACTTGAAATCATTATAGGTTAAGAAAACACATACTCCCAAGCAAAAAAAAAGACAAAGTGAAACCAAAACTAGGTTTTAATGAAAATGAGAAACTCTCTGCTCATAATTCAAAGCCTAATTTCTATTGACCGTCTCTTGTATATAAGGTGAAGAGTGTTTCCAGTCTCTTGGTACCGGAGTCTGATGTTCATAGTCTCAAGTGGAAACCTGGGAAAGAAATATCTGTACTGTTTCACTTTAGTACTGTTTTAAGAAACTTAATAATTCTTGCTCCAGTAAAGCTGTGAATTAGTCACCTGTTTCAGTTTAAGTCCAATCAGTTTCAAGTTCTATAAAGCATATTTTCAGAAAGGCACATTAATATAAACATCTATTTGTGTATGTCTCTTACATTTTATCCTTATCAATTCCTAAATAGTGAGATAGAATAGCTATCACTTTTCATGGTCTGTAACTTTTGACATATGCTAGGCAGAACACCTCCAAGATCACATCAGATACAAAGATGTATACGCCAACTGGGTTTTTCACAGAACCTCTTGTTTCCAGTTATTAACAAGGATTTTTAAAACTCTACTTATATGAGTTAATATTAGCCTTCTCTTATTAAAAAATAGGATGAGTAGGCCCACAGATTAATTGTATTTGAGAAGACTTTTAATAAATTGAAGCTGCTGTGATTTGGGTAGAATTTTGCCTATGTATATACAGACTCATATGATGCTAAATCTTACACTATAAACATGTGTTTGTAATTGGTTTGCCTAGGCCAGGGACTAGTCCAGAACATCACATTGGACTTACATGCTTTGTCCCTCAGCTCTTCTTTTAATGCAGCCTCGTCCCTTTGATGAATGCCCCCCCCCCAAGCTAGATCTTCTCCAAGGTGCCATGTGGTGGGTTTCTATATCTCTTGTACTTGGTATAAACTGGAAGTGAGATATGGAGAAGATGGACCTGATATGAACACTTCACTATGTTTAGAAGCCTATGGAAATAATTTGACAAGTTGAGTCCTAGCTGGTAGAGCACAGGACATAAGTAGAGTGTCTGTCCTAGCTGGTAGAGCAGAAGACATAGGTAAAGGATCTGTAAGTGTACTACTAACAATCCTGTAGTGAAGCAAAGGATTGAATGGGAAAGGTCACCAACTGCCAACACAGGATTGCTTTGTGGGGATACTACTATCTTCATAGTATATTTACAGTAGACATTCTGGATATTTGAAGTTAGTAGATAAAAGCCTAATATACAAAAGAGAGGCCCAACCTACTAAAAACTGCCAGTCTGATCACAGTGGAAAGGTGTACTAAAAGGTGACCTGGGGACCTTGGATAGAAGAAGGGGAACATTACAGTATCAAAATTCAGATGAAGCCAGTATGGATTCAAGAATAAAAATTTTAACGGAAAAAAACAGAATGTTAAGTGCTAAGTAATGTGAAAAACTACCAGCTTAACATCAACATCTTGAATATAGCAGAAAAAGAGTATAGCTTAAAAATAAATAAAAGATTGTTCTTTTCTTAGGCCTCAGAAGGAAATATTCTCTAATTCTTCAGAAAAGAACTGGGAAAGAATCAGTATTTCTCAGCTCAGATACCTGTTAGTACTACCCTGATGGACATTGTGTGTCAAAATCAAGAGAAAACTTTCTTTGGCAATGACCTTGACTGCTCATTCATTAGAGTTATAGTCCTTAACATGGAACTTGATTTGAAGACTATTTTTAAAAAGAAAATGTAGTAATAAGTCAGTACAAATTGTTGCATATATTTAGCTTGTTTTAAGTTGTTTAATACTCCTTTTTTTGAGATGGGGTCTCAGTGTATAGCCCAGGTTTGCCTCAAACTCACGCCAGTCCTCCTGCTTCAGCTTCCAGAATGCTAGGATTACAGGTATGCGCCACCACAGCCATCAAAGTTATACTTTTTAATAATGTGTGGAGGATAATATATACTTATAGGTAGAAAGACAAAAAATAATTGACTCCCTTAAAATCAAGTCTGTTTAATGAATGGCTTTATGGAAATCACCTGGATTTTTAGATTTTTGCCAGGTGCTACTGTACTTTGTGTCATTTAGCCTCTAGAAAACCTCACTGTGCACTTGTGGGAGATATGGGGGTGGGGAGGTAAATGATAGTACCCAGGAGGTATTGAGTTCCAGCATACACAGCACGACTCACTAGTAGTCATCGTACAGCCAGACAGACTTGTTCAGATACCAGAGTTAAGTGCATGGTAAGAAAAGTAAGAGGAGAATCTGGAAGACCGACTTTGGAAAAATAGGACAGAGGGGGACAAAGACATAAAAATAATGCCAAATGACCTTCTTTGTCTCTTTTAATCAGTTTTGGTTTAAAACTATTTTCTCTGCAAATAAGATAGCTACTCCTGCTTTTTTGCAGTTTCCTGTTGCATGGAGAATTGTATTCCATCCCTTTACTTCCAGTCTGTGGCTTTCTCTCTGGATTAGGTGTGTCTCCTGTCTCATTCCACAAAGAATGGCCGCCATTTCAGCATTAGCCAGCAACAAATGTTAGTGAGGCTGCAGAGAAGAAGGAACCCTTTTCCACTGTTTGTAGACTTGTATAATCCCTGTGGAGAACAGTTTGGAAATTCCTCAAAAAGCTAGGATTAGAGGTCCCATTTGACTCAGCCATTGCTCTGCTAGGTATATACACACAAAAATTAAAAGATTCATATCACAGTGACATATGTGCACCTATGTTTATAGCAGCTCAGTTTGTGATTGCTAAATCTTGGAAACAACCCAAATGTCCATCAACTGGAGACCAGATAATAAAGCTGTGGTTCTTCTACAGAATGGAGTATTACTCTGCCATAAAAAATGATAAGTTTGAACCATTTATACTTAGATGGACGTACCTTTAGGACATCCTCATAAGTGAAATAAATAGGTCACAGATGTGTAAATATCATATCTTTTCTCTGGTATGAGAAAATAAAGATGTAAATGAGTTCTAGAATGTATGTTATATATTGTGAAATAGAAAACACTCAAAGCGTAATGGAGTGAAGGGGGAAAAATAATGAGATTATAAAAAAAAGAAAGGAAACAAAGTTTATATATATGGAGGTGGGGGTGGGAGGGTGGGTAGAGTTATGGGAAAAAATGAGAATTAAGTTGTGTCATATACTGGTACAAATTCTCATTGTTGAATGTAATCATGATGTATATATGTAATGTACCAATAAAGATTTCAATTTAAAAAAAAATAATGCCAAATGATGACCGTGCCCCAGATAATAAGAGGTGAGAAATCTGAAAAGGTGAAACTGTAGGAAATAACAGAAGCTACAAACACCGTAAGAGAGATGACTAGGAATTCCCTATGATATATCACTACCATGGAATCAGATTGCACATGCCAAATGAATGCTAGCATCGCAGGCCTCAGCCATAGTGGGGAAGGACTGCTGAGCATCTGCAGCCAGTAGGAAAGGAAGGGCAGAGCTCAACTTGAAGTTTGGCTGACTTTTGTGAAGCATCTATGAGACTAGACTTCTCAATGCACATGTCAGAAGTTGCTAGTGTAGCATCACTTCCACTTCCTTCTTTAGCTTTTCCAAGGAACCTTAAAGTCTTTTATTCAGAATGGCTTTCTATCTTTCTTCTGATTCAAATGCAGAGTACTGTCTTTTTTCTCATGATCATCTGGGGGAAAAGAAAACAAATTGTGTCTAAATATGTTAACCCATTCACCCGTCTCCTCTCAATTCTCTCTCTAAGTGATCCATCTACTGACAGCCTTTCAGATACCAAACTGACTTGATTAACAATAAAGCTCTTAATTTTTTGTTTAAAAACTATTATTCTATTTATAGAATAATAATAGTTTAATTAATAATAATAATATATAATTGATAATAATAGTTTAATTAATAATAATAGTTTAAAAACTATTTTTCTAGGCCAAGGATTTAACTCAGTGGTTCCAACATCTGCCTGGCAAGCATAAAGTCCCAAATTCAATCCCTGGCACCACATACCACAATGCCAGGCAATGGCAGCTCACACCTGTCATCCTAACACTCAGGAGGCAGAGGCAGGAGGATTTCTGTGAGTTCAAGGCTAGCCTGGGCTACATAGTGAGTTCAGGGCTAGCCTGAACTACAAAGCAAGACTTTGTCTCAAAAAAAAAAAAAAAAAACCTATTACTTTTTCCTCACATTTCTGTAATGTTTCTCTCTTGTCTTTCTTTGAGAAATAAAGCAGTACAGTGTCTTTGAGTATAAGAGCACAGTCAGACCGCTCAGGCTAGAGTCCCGTCTGCTGCCCACTAACTGTGTGAACAGTCTCTGCCTCCACTTCCTCAACTCCACCATTACCTTCCTTATTGAGAGTATTAAATCACACATGCACGTAAAGCACATGTGTGTTGCAGCAAGGGAAGAAAACTTGCTGAATTGGTATATCTTTACTTACAGTTAGAGGTTTGATACACAAAATGAAACTGAAACACTCCCGAATGAGAATTTTCTTATATATATATATTTGTGTATATATATGTAAAGTAGTAAAAATTGTAGAAAGAGCAGTTTGAGAATATAATTACCACTACAGCAAAACAACACCATAACGTTGTCAAGACAGATGACAGCATGGAGAGTCTAGCTTGTCCTCACTGTAGCAAACTACACCACCTATACATTGCAGCCACGGGTGAAAAACAGCATGGAGGGCCTCAGCTCACCCTCAGAGTAGGGTTCCGTCTCGCGCGCTCCCTCTCTCGTGTTCCTTTTTCCTCTTGTATAGCCTCTCCAGGAAAAAAAAAAAAAACCGGCAGGCTGTTACTAGTCATTTCCGGATGGGGGGGCAGTCTCTCCCAGAAGTCGATGTGTGACCACTTTGCATATGTATAGTCAGAGGGGGAGGGGTCATTTTCCCCCACTGAGTACACATTCAAGGACACCTGAGTCCTTTCCCAAGTTTGCCGGGGGCTGCATACTCTCCAATACAATGACCTTTACAACATACCAAGCACTAATATTAAGTTTTAAAAACGTATCATTCCCTGTATTCTCATACTGTCTCCTTTACACTATCAAGTCACTACATAAAGAAACAACTACAGGGGCCGGGGAGTTAGCTCAGTGGTTCCAGCGCCTGTCTTGCAGCATAAGGGCCTGGGTTCGATTCCCCAGTAACCACATGCAGTGCTGGGCGTTTAGACTCACACCCAGCAGCAACCAGTACCACATACCACAGTGCTGGACGTGGTGGCTCACGCCTGTAATCCCAGCACTCGGGAGGCAGAGGCAGGAGGATTGCTGTGATGTGAGTTGGAGGCTGAGCTCAGGGCCAGCCTGAACTACAAAGTGAGACCCTGTCTCAACAAAAAAAAAAAAGAAAAAGAAACAACTGCAGAGGAAACATTGCTTTGGAGTAAGGCGGGAACAATTTCCATCAGGAAATAAGCTCTACAAAAGCAATAACATTTTCTGTCTCCAGTAACTCTACCTAACCCCGAGGAAAGTGTCTGGCACGTTGTAGACTCTTAATATTTACTAAAGGAATGGTGAAACTTGTATATGAGTGGATAAAAGTGAGAGAATGAATACCCCTAAGAACTGTAAGGACACCCCTGTGGAGAATCAGGACGCTGCTGCTCCTGTGCATTGAAAAATGAAAATCAAATCCATACACTTATCAGTAGTCATTTGGCTTGCTGCATTCAAGTGTACTAAATAATGATCATCACTACCTCACTTACCATAAAAAATTAGACAAGTAGATGAAATAACGGTTTTCAGACTCTGGACAGCAGACTGTACAAAATTGTGATCCCTGAGAGAAAAGATGCCAGAAGCCACCATGATCACCTGGCTGTGTCTCTGAGGACTTTGTTCTTACTGTAGTGTAGTGAGCTAGGCACAAACAGTGAGTGCACCCAGGAAACAGCAGTCAGAGTTGGGGCACCAAAAGCTACTGTTTCTCTCTCTCTCTCTCTCTCTCTCTCTCTCTCTTTCTCTCTCTTTCTCTAATTTGCATAATATGTTTTGGAATGGGGTAGAGAATGAATGAAGATGAGGGTTCTCTATGAGTTCATGGCTGACAGTAGGTTACACATGTTCAGGTGAGTCTTGTCAGACCAGCTGTACTAGGGTGGGAATGGAATAGAGACTACCATGTTGCCTTCCCCTGTGTCCAGCCTATCCAGTTGAGATACCAGAAAGACTTCAAATTAGAAATAAGAACTGCGTTTTACACTATGACTGGTTGCGCTGAGGATTTAGCTCAGTGGTTCTGGTGCCTGCATCATAAGCACAAGGTCCTGAGTTCCATCCCCTTGATCCCTGATACCAAAACAAACAAACAAAAAGCAGTAACAGTAGACTTGCTCTAGAACCACCCCAACAATGCCTACAGACCAAAACAATCTCCACAAGATCCTCAGAGGAGACAAGAGTTTAGAGGTGAGTTCTGACAGGTTAGGCAGTCTTAGGAAACATTCTGGTTTTCCAGAGATTTGGTCTAATAAAGTATAGGTGTAGACCTATATGAGTTGAGCATGGTCTGTCTAAAATTAAACTGCCTGCTAGAACAAACCTCAGTAGAGTCGTCTTCATAGGAATGAATTCTATATTGTAATGCTCTTGTACAATTGAAAACTACTAGACTTGAAAGAAACAGAAAACTATTCTTTTGGGAAGGGAAAATAAAGCATTCAATTCACTGAGATGGCCTAGGTGTTAGATTTAGGAAACAAAGACTTCAGAGCAGCTATCATAAATGTGTTCAATGATTTAAAGTAAAACTAGGCAAAATAAGAGTCGCTTCAAATGAAAATAAAATCCATCTGGATGCTTTATTTCCCACATTCTACAATTCAAATGAAAGCTTTCTTCCTTTTTCCTACTTTTCTTCCCACTCCAAAATCCTGCTTAATCCTCCCAAACTCTCACTCTTTTCGTTTCAGTTGAACTTGTTTTTGCCAGTCTATAGTCATTCATAGCCTCATAAAAATGCTGCAATTAGCACAGCTTGTGCTGGCTTTCTATTTATTTTACACAGACAAGGCTAAAGCATTTGATTTTTTAAAAATCCAAAAGCAGTGAATTTTTTTTTCCATGAAACCACCTGTTTATGGTCTTCCAAGAGCAGTCATTTATTGCAGCACAAAACCAACTCTCCTATTTCCCTCCTTTGTCTAGCAGATCTGCAGTTGTGCTGTGCACCCCAGCTCTAGACTAGGTTTGTGAGCTAATGCATGCCATAAACATGTTGCATGACTTTAGGCCTCAAACACCAGACATTGTGCTGCCATTTCCTTAACCTATGTTTTTATGGACATTAGTTAAAACGAAGCTAAGATGGCTACGTGCCAGATTTTCCTTGTGATATCTCTAACCTTATTTATCCTATGTATTGTGTTCTGTGGGGGGTCGTAAACTCTTGAGGGATGTGGGGAACCTAGAAAACGACTCTGTGTGACATTTTGGTGTGCTTCAGCAGAATTAAATTGTGTCACTGGCACAAAATAGCTAGGAGAAGAGATGAGTCTTGGCAGAGCTGAGTGACAATGATTAACTTGCTAAGCAGGGGCTACTAGAAGTATTTATAGTCTCTAGTTTTTTCTTGGGACAGTTTTTTAATCAGGTTGGTTAAAAAACCTAAGTGACAGGAAGGCACTTTTCAGTTTTTGTTTGCTTATCAATATTTATAACTGGACTTGTATGTCTTTGAGTCCAGTTCAAAAATGCCTTACTTTTTTCAGTCATTCAAACTTTTCACAGGCCAGTAATGTCAGCAATGCTGAAGTTATCTAGAAATAGAATCCTTATGCAGAAACCCACTTCTTGGACCTTTTCTTAAACAAGAGCTTCTATATTTTTCATAACTTCAAACTGCGAGATTTGTCCATTGGTCCCTCTTTCTCTTTCTTGTATCCTGTCTCTGTCACCACATTTGCTTATGACCTGTAGGAATTCAACCCTTCCTGCCTTACCTTGCCTACACACTTGGCTGGCTGCTAGATATCAACTCTGAATTTACAAATGAAATTAATTCCCTTGTGCCCATGACCTTGCTCCTCATTACCTTCATTCCTTCACCTGTGATAAAGCTAACACACACCTCTCTAACCTGCAGCTTCTGAGACTCACTCCAGAAAGTGGAGTGTGTGCTCTCACACAGAGCAGTGTGATTCATTCCACCACAGACACCAGCTTGCCAGCCTCAGCTGGACCCTCAGCTGTTCTGTGATTCCCTCCTGTCCAGCCAAAACCTGGCTGAACTTAGCACAGTTCAGTTTCAAATGTTTCCCACTGTACTCAGGTTCCCGAAGGGATTCCCCATCCCTCAGCAGCAGAAGCCCTCAGCTCCTGTGCTAAGAAAAACACAGGCCTTTTCTGCATCTGGTCTCAGATTCCTCCTTTTTGACCACAAAACGCATCTGGATCTTTTATCCATGTTCTTTCACTCTCCTTCCCTGTGTTCACAGCCATCACCATGGCCGCATGCCACGTCCATCTCTCTCTGTGGCTTCAAACTCTGCCTAGCTTCCTTTAGTCATATTACATATATCATAAAGTCTTGCCTACCCTAAATCCCCCTTCCCTATTTCTGCTTTCTTGGCATGGATAACTAACTATACTACCTTCCTTAAGACTTTGTCCTACTGGGCCCATCAGCACTGAAGTTGTTGACTACTTTCTGTTTCTGAAATCTTCTCCTTTGGGTCCGTGAGCGTGTTCCATGCTTGTTCTTCTCCTACATCTTTGACCACATGAGCCGTGGCTTCTCCCTAAGTTTTTCCCCTAGTAATTTGCTCCATCCCATGTCCCAGATTTCCTCCCATCCATCCTCATTTTAACCCCGCACTCCTGGGGTGCAGGGGCGTTCAGTACAGACTCAGCTCCTCCACTGCCAGCCCATTATTTCATATCCCTCCAAAACGGCATAGTTTTGGAGTTGTTTAATGGACAATGTTGTTTAATGGACACTCACCATTCATTTGTCTAGGAAATACAAAGATAATTAGCTTCTCTGTAAGTAATCAACAGTGGAGTGATAGAATAAATAATTATGTATACATATCTTATAATCCATTAGATCTATCTCTGCTGGCCAGGAACTACATTAAATACAAAAGAAATACACATGTATATAATATATATTCTTTATAAAGCTAATTTCAGGCTCCCAAAAGAGCAAATATCACCACCACTCAAATTCTTCTATACATGTCTACACATTTCTAAGTAATCAGGCACTATATCTGTAGCAAGTGTGTCCTTGTCACCTCCCGAATGCTTCCCCTGCTGCTGTTGTTACTTGAAGTACCAATTTTTTTTAAGATTATTCCTAGAGTTCTCTAATCTCTTTTGCCACTTCCATTCCACCAGTTGTTATCGAAAGATCTGTCAAAAGTGCCACTGTCGGCTCCAAGGTTGAAAACCCCCCACGTTTTGGCCTCGGCTTGTGGTGTCCTTCCTCTCTTCTCTGCCCTTCTCTGTCTAGTTTATTTCTGTTTTCAAGACTGCATCAGCACTACCTATTATAAATACTTTAAAATATTTCCCCCCAAAATAAGAACACTAAATAATTTGCCATGACCATTGAATAATATAAATTTTATTAATTTTTAATTCATTTTACTTTATTTTACATTCATTTTACTTTAATTCATTTTACATTAATTCATTTTATACACATATCATGATTACAATTCACATATACATTTTATTATTTTATTCAATGTGTTTAACATCAATTCCTTCTCCTTTCTCTCCCTGACTCCCCATCAACCCTTCTATAACAAGTTAATGAATATTAACACCATGGTGACTCTCCGTCCATAGTGCAGACCTGTACAGAAAGACTTAAGGCTGGCTTTGAATTCACTACATAGCCCAGGCTGGCCATAAACTCACAATCTTCCTGCTTCTCCCTCCTAACTTCTCTGCCTCCCGAGTTCTGGGATTACAGATATATGTCACTGTGCCCAGCAGTTTCCTTGTACTTCTATTTTTGAAGAAACTAGATTAATTTCCCTCTTGTGCCAGAGACTTCCAAACACATTTGGAAGAAAAGTAAAGCTCCTTAGCGTGAGTGACACTGCCTGCGCCACCTCTCCACACTCTGTTCTTCTACTGACCCCAGCAAGAGCCAAGCTCCTGCCCCTGCACACAGTGAGTCCATGGCAGTGCCAGGGCTCTGGCACTTGTGTGTAATCTGGAACACTTTTCCTCCAATCAGAGCTTCACACCGTCTATTTCTCCCATTCTTTCTGATTCTGGCCAAATGCCCCCTGCATCTAAACAGCATCTGGTACTTGCTCTCGTGCCCTCATAAGCTTCGTGTTGTCCCAGTACTCACAACTGCCTAAACTCATGTGATCAGCGTGTTGCTCAGTACTGGCTGTGACCTTTGTAGATGCAGAGACTTTGTCCATCTTGGTCATTACTATATCCTCCACTCCTAGAACACTGTGTTGCATAGGATCGAACAGTAAATATATTTTGAATAAATGCATGAATAAGCACAGTTTTATATGTGTGTGCCCTGTTGCCCTCCCATTGTGTGTCTTACTCATCTTTTTGTGACAGTGGCAAACACTGCACATGGCATAAAATTAAATCACAAAATGGCAAATTATAACATAAGAGATGACCTTGGAGATCCCCCTCTACTCCCCCCATACACATTTATAAAATGACTCAAGGCACTGCACCTCTCTTATTTCATTTGGAAGTTCAGATTGCTGGCAGTAATCTACTTGATTTATTGTTTTCCCCTTACGTGCAGCACCTTGGAGTTAATTAAGAAGACCATGAATCTTCCCTCTGTAGCCCTAGTGCATTCCCATTTGCAGAATACTCTCATATTGCTGAGACTGTTGATTTGGGACTCAAATTGAAACATTACTTAATTTTCTCACATTGAGGTTCATTATGCTGAGCCTAAAGACTGGGCCTGCCTTTGAAGGCCCTCTCACTGGCAAGCTTTAAAATACCTCTGTGTTCTTAGTTTCTAAATAAATTGTCCTCATTTCCTCCACTGTGGCCAAGACCTTGGTCACTGGCTTAGGGCAGTGCAGCTAAGTTAGTTGCCTGTCCCCTGAAAACCACTCCATCCTGAGCTCCCATGTGAGCCCTGCCCTGGAGTGTCTCACCTCTGACCTGTGACTGGCTCATTTCCTGCAAGAGCAGTCTGGACATAGAAAGACATGATACCCACATAGACCTGTCATCCCAAACAATACACAAGTCCATCCAGCAAATGACAAGTGAATCGTAAGAAAGCAGACTAAAATACAACATGTGTTTGTACTGACTCTTCATGATACATTATGTATCACAGACATGTGCTAATCAAAGCTTTTACAAAAACATTATCCTAAAGTCAAAGTTTGTATTGAAATTTCCATTTTAGGGAAAGATGGAATACATTGTACTCAGGATTACTTCATTTGTTCCATTGCTTTCAACACCTAGTTGAGCACCTGCTAAGTTCAGGGTAATAATCAGTGTACTTGACCATGTTATCCTTCCTCACAATGTCCCTCCCTTGTGGCTTCTGTCTCCCTTCTGCACCTAAGGACATGGAGTCCCAGAGAGGCTGTGGAAACTCAATTATTCATTTATTTGTTTGTTTGTAACTTGGACACCTTTGGCAAGATGGTGAAATATCTGAATTACTTCCCAAAATAATGTTTTTAAATGTATGATTTAAAAATATATAAAATTGGAAAGAAAATTAATTTGTTAAAATGCAGTTGTCAAAATATAAAATTACAGGGCTGGGGATTTAGCTCAGTGGTTCTGGTGCCTGTCTTGCAAGGGTAAGCGCCCAGGTTCCATTCCCCGATAACCACATACAATACTGGGTGTGGAGACTCACGCCCAGCAGCAATCAGAACCACATACCACAGTGCCGGGCGCGGTGGCTCACGCCTGTTATCCCAGCAGTCAGGAGGCAGAGGCAGGAGAATTGCTGTGATGTGAGTTTGAGGCTGAGCTCAGAGCCAGCCTGAACCACAAAGTGAGACCCTGTCTCAAAAAAACAACAACGCAAACAGAACAAAAACAACAACAAAAAAATAAAATTACAAATTTGTGGTATAGTATTGTATGTTTCTTGGGTAAAGCCTCAAAAGAGAAAATGTAGATATTGAGTTAAAATTTTCCATTATTTCACTTTAGTGTATATCTGCTATTATCATACAGTGATATCAAAATTTATCTGTCACTTCTACAGCTGCAAAAAGATATGGTTAGTATAAATATTGTGAAAATCCTGTGATTAGTATCTATATGAATATCTTTCAAATGCTATATTTCATTTCGAAGTTAAAATATCCGAATTAGGGGTTGCAGTTTCTAGTCAAGCTTTTGGAAGTGGATTCCAACACAAATGTATGTGATTCCTTAGTGTCACAGTGCCTGTCTATATTAGCACAACACCTCACCCCCTATACAATATTCCATAGATGTCACGCATCATGACACTGTGCTCTAGATTCCAGAGGTAATAATCAAAGTTAAAATGTATATTATCCTTTCTGTTTTGCAAAGAACGTCACAGATATTTCCAGGCATCTGACTTCTTGTGTAATTGCATGTTTTCTTCAATGAGTTATGATTCTACTCGAAAGGATTGCTCTCACTCTTCTTACAAGGATCAGAGAAATTCAGGGGCTTGCCTAAGTACACACAGATAGTAAATGATAAGTTTGAGATTTGACTCTCCAAATTTCTCGTGGTATTTCCCTGTTTTTGTCATTACTCTGGACTGCCCAGATTATTAGGTACCAAGATGTTAAATGATTTTCCTCAATAGAATGGAGATGTGGACAAGGTAAGGCTCAGGTTTCTCAACCTCCAGCCCTATTGTCTTGTCTAATACAAAATGCCTCTAAAAAGTAGAAGCTCAGAATTTACACACACATAGTTCTTTACTGGGGTGTGAAGACCATGTGAATTACCAGAATTGAATAATTTAAGTGCTTAGTTTTATTTTATGTCATTGTCTCCAGTTGCTGATAAAACCAAATGACGATTGGAGAGGAGTTTTCATTCCATCCCAAGCAGGTGGTAATTTAGCTGTGGTCCCCGCACTCCTGTCAGCCTTGTCCCAGGGACTTTTTCCCTGGCTTGATTCGAGTCAGTGCATTTTCCTTGACAATCAGTGCACTCTGCACCATTGCTAAGGCCATAAACGTGATGTTCAACAAGCAGAAGGATCCACAGAGAAGCCTTCCCACAGACTTCCACTTTCATGATCACTGAAATTTTCCTACAGAGTTCAGCGACAACACGGGCCTGTGGAATTTACAGATGGTGGGGCCTGCATACAGTGGTTTTTGCCAGCTCCCATTTATTCCCAGAGAGATAGGATTTGTCATGCCAAGATCAGAAATTCAGTATGGTCTTTGGTGCTGTCCCTGGCTTCCTGGCAAGATCTGCATATATTTTCTTGATTGTGCCAAACTGCAAAGACTCAATCTTTTATTTCAAGTAGAGGACCAGCATGTTTTGGGAAGCATGGTGTCTCTTGGACAAATTGGATGCTTTGCCTCTTTGTGTCAGATACTGTCCAAGTTTGCCTTCTGCCCAGGTGAAGTGCATCACCATCCTCCCCCTCATGGAAAGAATGCTGTGATGTTGTAGGCCACGTACAGATGTCTCAGTAAGTCAACTACTAGCAATAGAGTCCATTGTCAGTGCAGACCTAATTGATTTTTTTTTTTTTTTAATCTTCACTACTGGAATGGAATTGTTTGGACCAATTTGGCTGAGAAGTTGGCTTAGACTTGTTCTTCATTTTGCCCATTCAAGAATTCCTGCTTCCTTTTTCTTGTCCCTTTTATCATGTTTGGCACAAACCAGATTTGGTTCTATTGAGCTAAATAAGTATGATGAAAAGCTGGGTTCTGTGTTGCATTAATCTTTGTTAGGCAGCAAGCATATTTTGAAACCCTAAAGCCAGATTGCTTTAAATAATAAAAGCACATTATACCATTAGTTCATTTACCTTTTTTGAAAAATAACACTTTCTAATCCTGGGCACAGATTTAGCTTAAGGGCTATAGCAACAAGGTTCTTATTTTTTAGAATCTTAAAGGGTCCTTGCATATGGATGTGTAATATCAAAGTTAAATCTTAATTAAAATTGAAAACTTATTTTAAGCCCTTAAATATCTATCTCTATAGACCCAAAACATCCATAAGTCACAGATGATGCTTGATACTAAAAATCAGGTTCTGGCTCTAGAATTCTGCCTTGTACCAGCTTTTTTTTTTTCATCTCAAAATAAATGTTTTCTTCTTTTTAAAATAAATGATTTTTACTCATCTACCTTTTCCATCTGTTAATAATTTTATTATGTTAACTGTTAAACTATAATAGTAATTCTATTATGTATAGAATAATTCCAGTTATGACCAAAAGCAATTAAATCTGGGTTTTCAGGTGGTCAACTGTCTAATATCCACTGTGTCTGGTTTCTTTTGCTCAGCATGTTTTTGAAACTCACATATTATTCCATGCATATGTCATACATTGTCTTTGTCATGGTATCTCATTACATACATTGTAATTTATCCATCCTCTGTTGATTGTCTTTTACTGTTAAAAGTAGAGAGAGCACATGCATGTGTTCTTATATCAGGCTTTGTGAACACATAGCACTTGTATCTAATGTTTTACTGGAAGCGGAGTTGCTGGTCATGGTGTAGTTGTGTGTTTTGTACTTAGAATTCAGCCATTTTTGTGAAGTGATTGTACTATGCTGCTTTCCTGCTTGCAAAGTATGAAGCTGCTAATTACTTTGCATATACAGGAAGGATTTATAGTGCCAGTTTTTTGTTTGTTTGTTTGCTTGTTTGTTTTATGATATAGGGGATCAAACTCATGCCCTTGTGTTTCAAAGTAGGTACAGTATCACTTGAGCTAAATTCCCAGGAATAGTGTCAATCAATTCAATTCTATCATTCTGGTGGCTGAATAGGAATATGTAGAGCAATAGATCTGTAAATGTTTTATATAAAAATATAAAAAATAGAAATAGTACCCAGATTTCAATTTATAATATATCTTTACATTTCCCTGAGTGTTTATCCATATATACTCTGGAAAAAATTGTAGTAAACTTTAAATTTTGCTTTAGGTCCTTTCTTTTACATTCTTTTTTTTTAAGGGTTTTTTTTTTTTTTTTTTTTTTTTGAGACAGGGTCTCGCTTTGTGGTTCAGGCTGGCCCTGAGCTCAGCCTCAAACTCACATCACAGCAATCCTCCTGCCTCTGCCTTCCGAGTGCTGGGATGACAGGCGTGAGCCACCATGCCCGGCACTGTGGTATGTGGTACTGGTTGCTGCTGGGGTGAGGCTCCACGCCCAGTATTGTATGTGGTGACCGGGGATCAAACTCGGGTCCCTGTGCTTGCAAGACAGGCACCGGAACCACTGAGCTAACTCCCCGGCCCCCTTTCTTTTACATTCTTATTCATGGTATACAAAAAAAATCACATAGTATATGAGTTTTAATAAGCATGATAATTTGGATTCACAGCTATGATTGGCAAGAACATATCATTCTGTTTACAGTCAGAAAGCTGGATGATGCTCTTATTCTGTTTTCCCCTCCTCTACCAGAGGCATCCACAGTGCCACTGAGCCATTTCTGTGCAGGTCAGAGCAGGATGCAGGTAGCCCTGTCATATTTACCGCCCAGCTGCCAGACAACTTCAGTGTACATCCTGGTACATTTCTCAAAGCCATAACTCAGATTTTTCCTCACCCCCCCCAAAATGAAAGTAACTTTATACTTTTAAAATAAAAACAATACATCTGTGTATTTAAATAACATTTAAAAGGTCACATATTGCAGAAGAGTAAAATCTAGAACAGTTGGTGTCCCCAGGAGCAGACATACCAGGAGAAAAAAAGAGGGTCATTTCCTGTATTGGTAGCATTTTGTTACTTAAGCTGGTCCTGGAGTCACAAGTTTTGGTTGCAGTGTTTTTTAAACCGTTCTGAATTTCTTAGATGTTACAAAGATATATTCAATCATTTATGTATCAATGAAACCTATAGGAGAAAAATGATAAACACTTTTATTTCCAACATCATGCACAGGAAATAACATATTGCTCTTCTAGGATTTTACATAGGTATATAAACTTTTTAATTTATATTTATTAATGGACTGCATTATCCTATTTTTATAGCCCTCCATTTTAAAAAACAAATTTCATTGTGGAAATTCCCTGAGGGTACATTCCTATCAGGGGAACTACTAAGTGTACTCATCAAAGTCACCAGAAGCTGCTCCAGAACGAGCATCTAGTGTAGGGTGTTTGAGATTCTGTCTTACCTTTCTTAATCACAGTGGGAACTTGATGCTTTTGAATCTTTGCCAAACTTTGAGAAACTTAAAGAAAAGAAATGCTTCAATTGTTATTGTTATTTGGTGTTTGATTCAATATCTTATTAAAATAATATTTTTCATTTCATAAAAGAACAACTAATCATTATGGAAATTTGGCATAATAATGAAAATACTTAAACCTTTCTACCCAATGTTAACCATTTTTAATATTTCTGGATATTTCCTCCTAGTTGTTTTTTTTCTCCTGCCTATATTCTCCCACAAAATCAGAACCCTACCTGACATAGTTGTCATATACTGTGAACGTTTGTTACCCTATAAATGTTTTTAAACAGCCTTTGGCAGCATTAATACTCCCCTATACTGAACCATTTCCTGTTATTTCAGTGGATCATTTTTCATCTCACACAGTGCTATAATTCCTCGTGTGATGTTGGTAGAACTGAGTTCAAGAGTATGAATATGTTAATACTGTTTGATACAGATTGTTAAATTATTTTCATAAATGATAATGATACAGTTCTTTTTTTTCTTACAGGCAGTCAGTTAGAATACTGTTTCACTATTTCCTTGCTGGCATTGAAGATTATCATAAATTTTTTTTTTTTTTTTTTTTTTTTGAGACAGAGTCTCGCTTTTGTGGTTTAGGCTGGCCCTGAGCTCAGCCTCAAACTCACAGCACAATCCTCCTGTCTCTGTCTCCTGAGTGCTGGGATGACAGGCGTGAGCCACCACGCCCGGCACTGTGGTATGTGGTACTGGTTGCTGCTGGGTGTGAGTCTCCACACCCAGTATTGTTATGTGGTTACCGGGGAATCGAACCCGGGCCCTTGCGCTTGCGAGACAGGTGCCGGAACCACTGAGCTAACTCCCCGGCCCCAGTCATAAAATTTTTTTGCCAGTTTAATTCTAAGCAAAACTTTAGTACATGGTGTTTATAAATTACAAGTACTGACTTCAGTTTTGCTTGTAGTAGTAGGACTATGACACGGTCAGAAACATACTAGGTCTTTTTTTATTTTTTATTTTTTGGCAGTATCAGGGATTGAAATTAGGACCCTCCATTTGCCGGGCACACATGTGCTCCTGAGCTAAATCCTTGGCCCTTATGGGTCTTTTCAACATGTGAAGGAAGGGTCCAATTTCCAAGCTGCTTTCTGGGTGGTCACTATAAGAGTCTATGAAAGCTAAGATTTATCGTTCCAGTCCTCTTAGAATAATGGGTAAATTATTCACATAAAGTTTCTTGTTTGAAACTGATTAGATAAATATTTGTATCATTCTTGCAAAATAAAGATCATCTTGTGTTCAGCTGTATTCCTTCCATTTCATCACTCTTGATCAGTCCATGAAGAGATGAAGACTCCAGGGGTAGGGAACAAGATATATAAGGGAATAAAGGGAGAGGTAAGGATATAGTACACCCCAGCTTTGAGATCTCTGTTTTAAGGTAGCCTTCCTTAGTCCCCCACCTCCCAAACAACCAGCAGTCCAAGGTGAGAGACCATAATGGTGGCCGGGGATTTAGGTCAGTGGCACCACACCTGTGTGACAAGCTCAAGGTCCTGAATTTGATCCCAGTACAAAAAAAAGAACAATAAAGAACTGGTCATTGAACTTTTCAAAGCCTCTTGGCTTAGAATTGATGTTGACTTTGACTAGTCCAGTTCCGTAGGCCTTTGAAATCTGTCCCATCTCACTTGTAGACTGGATACCCCAGTCAGCTTTCTTCCCTTGTCTGAACTTGATCAGCTGGAAAATCAAATGCCTACTTCATTTTTGCTTCTTGTACTGCTTAGTTGCAAATTCCCAGATCAGAATCCCAGACCTCTAAAGAAATTCAGAAAGAACTTTCCACGTAGGTCATCTTGGGAAGGTCAGCCTGGAGAGTTTCATAAGAATTTTATTCAAAAGTTTCAACTAACAAGAACAACAACACATGCACTAAAACCTGCTTTCCCATTAGAGAATCTTGGCCACCAGTTCTGGTTACTGCACACAGTTATCCTGCTTCTCTCATTTAGAGAGGTTCAGAAGAGGGAAATCCAGCTTACAGGCGTCATCTCATTACATGTCTGGTCACATTCAGTCACGGTCCTTCCCATGCAGAAGGACCCCTCGAACTTGACTGTGTCAGGGCTGCCCTAAATTGTGTTTTTCTCACTTGCATCTCACTCTTCACCTCTATCCATTGCCAAACCACCCAATTCCCTCATCACTGCTTCAGTCTGCACAAGGTGAGGTTTCATTACCTCATTTGTAATAAAAATACTATAAATAACGTAAGGCTTGTGTCAGCAATCATAGTGGGGGACTAAAGGAAAACAGCAGTGTCTTCGTAGGTCAGAGTGAAACCCAGCATGTGTGTGGAGCTGCACCCCCTGGAGAACCCGACGTGTGAGCAAGAGAGTCTTGTGCCTCCTCATGCGGTTGCTAAATGTATTGTAGTGTTGATGTGTTGAATACTTTTTCTTTTATCAAATCTTTGAGAACTCAAAAGTGATGCCAGCATGCTGCTCACAAAGCATTAGCTTCTCCTGATTACATTACCATGTTTTGCAATAGCAGAGAAGGGAGAATTTGGATACCTCCAGTAGCTTTTGGGTTGAACATTCATGACAAAGTACATAAACATGTGTATTCATGTGACATGTCACTTGACAGTTCATATTTTTCTGTCTCATCTTGTCTTTGTGTATGTAGTGGCTGCATTGCTCATGTGTTTTTATTCATGCAGTCATATCTCTACACCCTGCCTCTTGACTTGTTCTAGAGATGGAACAAGACAAACTTCAGAAGTTAAATGCAAACAAGATGTGCAGGAATGAATTTCTTTTAGGGATAAGGGTGGAATTCCTGTGAGTCAGGGAGGATTTATGAATTGGGGCTTTCTTTTTCTCTTTCATTTTTCACTAGTCTTTAGACTTACCCAAATACAATGTGCTCAAGATTTATAAAATACAAGTATCTTTCATTTCTTGTTAGGAATAAAGATCAAGAAGGTTTAATCAGCTCTTTTCTGCATATACTCAACTGTGTTCTGAAAAGATGTGTCACATCTTTTTTTGTTTATTTGTTTTAAGATGTTTGCCAGTTTATTTCATGTGGTCAAATTTGGGAAGATTTGGAACCACAGCCTTTATTCATCTCAAAGACCAGCTCAGAATGTCAGTAGACATGAGAGATACACATTTATGTGTGTCAATATTAGCTATTTTATACACACACACACACACACACACACACACACACACACACACATATATATATGTGAGACAGCTGAACTGTAAAATAAACATTCAGATTGGCCTTTAATACTCATCACCTTTAATGCTTTCTCCTAGATTTTGCATATGGAATGAATGCAATTTTATTAGATGCTTGACTTTTTTGTTCACTTATCTAAGCTATAAAAAATCAAAGATCAAAGTTAGGTTGGATGTTCAGCAACTTGAGGAAATAAAAAACACAACTTTTTGGTACTGTCAAGAGTTAAATCTTTGTTTAAGGATCCATGCTAAAGAACAATATGTACATGTTTTAACCTTTGTGTCTGATATGTACTGAAATGTGCAGTGTCAGTGTCTATAAATGAAACCCGGTAGCTGTCACAGCTGTCTGAACTTTGGAGAAACCTCGTGCTTCCCTGGTCTTTCTCATGCTGATAATGTTAGGGGACAGAAACACAAGCAAACATACCCACACATTCGTGCATGCAGCTGCTACAATAAATCCCAGACCACAAGGCACACTGGGAATGTGTGTTGCTGTCTTTCTGTTTTTAGTAACTTTTTTTTTTTTTGAGAGTACCTTGACTCATCTGAGCCAGTATTTTAAAGACGAGATGAATGAGTTACCTAACCAACCTTTTGTAAGATTCATAACTGCGAGAATAGATTGGTTCCTTTTTCTTTTAATGTTTTCCATCATCTCTTGCTTGGTTATCTTATAAAATGTAGTATATTGTGTAGGTCATTAAAGAAAACCTGTTTCCTTTTTATTTACTTTTTTGGGGGGAGGAGCAAAGGTTGAAATAATGTTTTGCTGTGTAGTTTAGGCTGGGCTTAAACTCACTACGCTGCCCAAGCTGCCCTCAAATTGCAGTGATCCTACTGCCTTGCTGGATTAAATGCTGGGATTACAAGCATGAGCTATGATGCCTAGCTGAGAAAAACTATTTTCTGAGTAATTAAGAAAGAAGTCAAGGGCTGAGGATTTAGCTCAATGGTTCCAGTATTTTCTGAGTAATTAAGAAAGAAGTCAAGGGCTGAGGATTTAGCTCAATGGTTCCAGTGCCTGTCTTGCAAGCACAAGGACCTGGGTTCAATCCCTGGTAACCACACACATATACTGACTGTGGAGACTCACACCCAGCAGCAACCAGTACCACATACCACAGTATTGGGTGTGGTGGCTCACACCTGTAATCTCAGCACTTGAGAGGCAGAGGCAGGAGGATTGCTGTGATGAATTTGAGGCTGAGCTCAGGGCCAGCCTGAACTACAAAGCGAGATCCTGTCTCAAAAAACCTTAAAAAAAAAAAAAAAAAGAAAGAAGTCAAAGTTGCAATTGACAGAATGGGGTAGGTCATTTATATAGCACAGTTTTAGGTGTGTTCCCTTCACTATTTTGAGTTTCGTTCTAACTTTATAGGCATTTGTATAAAGTTATAATGTGGACATACAATTACTTCTTATTTCATGAGCATGTTCTTTGTGGCCACATTTTCAAGATTACTCTCTTTAAAGTCCACCCTTCATTTTGTCCTAGTGACTGATGACAAGCTTTCCTTGTGACAAATGATTCTGAAGCAAATGTATTGCATTGAGCTAATAGGTTTTTTGCTTTATAGATTATGGTTATATGATTTTTTTCAGAAGTGCTGGGTAGAAGAATGTAGATGTTTTAATGCTCTTTTCAATGAGTTTCAAAGTTTTTCTACTACAATATGTCTTCCAGATGATAATGTGCATTATACATTCCCAAGAGAATGCTAGCTTAGATTTCTACAAGATTCCAAAATAGTTGAAAGAGCAAGTGTAGACAAAGTACTATAGAAAATCACAACTGCCATCATTGTACTACAAGTATATCAGAATTGGTTCGGATGTTATCATTACCCCGACTTAAATTATCTTGAAATAAAATAAGAAATTATGTTAAAATAATTAAAAGGACAGTTCACCTTCAATGTGTGTCTATTTACAAACATTGGTCATGAAGAGCGGATTTTTTTTCTCATTCAAATATTAACTCTAACTCTTTCCACAACTGGAAGTAGAGCCCACAAGCCGCACTGTTTCCAATTTAGGCTTCAGTGACATTTAAGTATGACACAGAGGAAGGTGGTGAATGTCAGGCTTCTGTAATTGTCCTTGACACGGGTAGGTGATAAGTTTTCTGAATGTTGTAGGCCGACCGTTTCTAGTATATATGAGAACATGAACCCTGGAAAATTCTTATCTATGTTCACATTCCTATGCAGAAAATCAATCCAACAAATTCCACATTGCAGGACAATGTAATTTAGAATTTGGATTCTCTAATTCTAAAATTCCTTGTCTTCACTGTGTTTGTTTATTAAAGAGGTGAATGACAACCATATATGCTGAAATTTGGAAATATCAGTGACATCAATTCATTCTGTTAAGCTTTGGAGATCTTTAGCCTATTGATAAAAAAGGGACAAAAAGGATTTCCAGCTTGTTTCAGATGAGCATTTGAAGTATTATTCCACAGCAAGGACTCAAGTTCAGATTCTCCATGATTGGACTCAGGAAATTCTCCCTTCAGCATTTATTATTTTAAAACAACTGCTTTTGTGTTCATTATTGGTTTGGTTTTTGTTTTTGTTTTTGTTTTCTGATTAAAAGTGATTTTAGGGACCGGAGATTTATCTGAGTAGTTCTAGCATCTGCCTCACAAACTCAAGGTCTGGAGTTCAGTCCCCAGTAACACATACCACAGTGCTGGCCATGATGGCTCATGCTTGTAATACCAGCACTCGGGAGGCAGAGGCAGAAGGATTGTTGAGTTGGAGGCTGAGTATCAGGACTAGCCTGAACTACAAAGTGAAACCCTGCCTCAAAAAAAAAAAAAAAGTGATTTTAACTCTAGTGTTCAATACCAAAATGAAGGCAGCAGATAGGAAAGGCCTGCCATTAAAAATAATTGATTTATGGCCTGGCAGAGCCTGCTTTCTTTCTTCTATGAATTTGTTCTCTATCTGATGTAAGATTCCAGATACAAGTTGTCTCCACCATTTAAAATATCCAAGAATCTTGTCCTTTTGGACTCTTTTGTGCCCGGGAGCCTCTAAGATTGGCATGTAAGCTTTCTATTTTTAGAAAAGCAAACCTCAAGCATCTGTGAATTATGACAGACTTATAAGTTACCCAGTTGTTAGAGCTGCTTGCATTCAACAGTAGTGAGAGCAAATCATGAGGCTTAGGCTTCCTAACATGGCTAGGGACCACAGTACCGATCACTTTCATCCTTCTTGAATATAAATACAACAAAAGGGCCAGGGATTTATTTAGCTCAGTGGTTCCAGTGCCTGCCTTGCAAGAGCAAGTGCAAGGGCCGGGGTTCAATCCCCAGTTACCACATACAACTATACTGAATGTGGAGACTCACGTGCACCTGCAATCAGTACCACATACCACAGTGCCAGGCCTGATGGCTCACACCTGTAATTCCAGCACTCAGGAGGCAGAGGCAGGAGGATTGCTGTGATGTGAGTTTGAGGCTGAGCTCAGGGCCAGCCTGAACTACAAAGTGAGACCCTGTCTCGGAAAAAAAAAAAATGGATGTGAAGAAGAAGGAGGGTTTACAATGATGGTTCAAAACAGAAGTGCCTAATGGGAGAGCTAATCTTTTTGCACCCAAGGAAAATGAAACTAAAAGATATAACATACCCAAGAAAGCTGAGATTTGAACTTGGTTCTTTCAGCTTCCGGACTACTGGAGCGAAATAGGGCTCTTCCTATAGAAGTTGACAGTGAACCTTTGACATCCATGACAGAAGAATTCAAAGTGTTGTTCTTACAAGAGTCTCAAATATCATGGTGTGGCTACATGATTAAAATTGAGCCCCCCACCCTGTCAAGGCATTGCTGATGTTGTCTTGACACTGATGTTTCTGTGTTTTATATGCCATATTAGGTGAACAGAATCGTCTCGAAGCAGAGTCAGCATCCTGTTATGTAATTGACCAAAAAAAATGAATTCTTCCATAGCCTGGCTCAATCTCACTTTTTCCTTCTTTCTTGCCATCACTGGCTCTTGTGGTCAGCTCTATTTGGGGAGAATATTTTCCTGAAAAACAAACTCCTTAACGTCTTCCACAGATGTACATATGCACCCATGTGATGACAAGTAGAAGCCAGCTTCTGCTGTTGTGCTGTGGTCTGGGTCTGTCACTGGGGTCAAGGTGTTGCCTGTGCCACTCACGCATGCACAGCCTCAGGCAGTCTGAGTTGCAGAATGGAGAATTCTGTGATTACATGCCATCTGTTACCACTGGGTCACATGTCCAGGGCCTGTAGGAGATGGCATAGCTCAGTGTGGACCACTGACTCTGGAGACACTACATGGTTCAAGTCTTCCTTGCTGGTGTTCATTTTCCTCCCCAGACTCACCCTACTGAGCCTGTACCTTTAACCTGGCTTCATTAATCCTCAGTCTGCTGTTGTACCAGCCTCACCACCCTCGAGAGACTAGCAGCCTCAGCCTCCTCTGCTGGCTGAGCTGTGTCCACCACCAGGCTACAGTGTCACCTCATACCCCAGCCAGGTGGCTTTAGGGCATCTCATCATCTGCTGCAAAATATACCAGGAAAGTCAGTCAGAAATAGGTAGAGCCTGTCAGTGCTGGTCTCATTTTCTACTTGCTCTTCTCAGTCTCCCTGCTAGGTTCACTGGATGTGGTGTATGAGTAAGCTTTCTGCTCTTGGGACAAGATACCTGACACCCAGAATTTAAGAGGTTAATATTGGTTCCTGCTCGCAAATGTTTCACTTGCTGGCTGGCTGGTGCTGAGAAAGAGCATCGGGGTGGAAGGGGTTGTGAGAGGAAAGCGTCTTGGTTAATGGCAGCCAGGAGGCAGAGAAAAGGGGGCAAAGGGCCAGATGATCATCCTCAAAGTCCCACCCCGTGGCCCACACAGACACTCAGAAGTGGGCTTTGCTCATCCCTTCCGTGTCTCTCAGGCTAAACGGTTGAGAAGATTAACTGTCACATATGGGCACCCCTAATTGGACGCAAGCTCAGGAAGCTTCACACGCGGGATAAACAGCCCCCCAGCAAGGAAGATACACTAGGCAATAACTGAGCACTAAGAACAAGAGGTTTTCTCCACCAAGGAGTAAATTCTCACGATGAGATCCCTTGGGTCTTTCACTCTTGTGATGTAAAAAGAGATGCATGAACCACCTGTCTGCATAAAATTTCCAGCGAGAAAGATGCTCGGTCAAATAAGCACCAGTCTAAGGAACCAGGAAGGTCTCATGCTCTGAAACTGGTCCTTTTCTCATGGGGTCTTACTCACGGGTGTACGTATGCCTTTTCCAAAGAGAAAGAATTGAGGATGGGGAAGTTAAATGCATTTTTCATTGAGCAGAGCTTCACACTGAGCACAGCGTCACTTTGCCCCCTCTTTAGAGACACTGCTGCAGGGGGCTGTAACCTGGCCACCAGGCCACCTGCAAGACTAAGAGATTCACCTGTCCTTTGTTGATAGAGTGCATCCTATTTACTGCCCTGTGTACTCTCCATAGAGAAAGGCTGTACTGTACTGACCAGTACCAGGTCATTTAGAAGAGATATAGATATAAAAGGTGTTTCATACACTAAAGTAAGATGACATACATGGGAACTTAAGAGTGCAAAGTATGTCCATTGCCATGATTTGTCATTGTGCCAAGTTAGCAGCACACATAGCAAGTGCTATGTCTTCATAGGATTTGAAATAATCAGAGGAGCTTCATAAAGGAGGAAGTGGGTTAGGCTTTGCAGTACAAGCAGGAATTGGCTAGGTAGAGAGGAGGAAATCACATTTTATGTAAAAAGAATAACAGAATGGATGGCTGAGAAGTGTCTTATAAGATATGGCTTGAGGACCCTGAGTATGACTAGAAAGCACCCAGCACTGTCTAATTGCAAATCTTAGGTCTACTGTTCACTCTGCGTGTTCCTGGGCATATAACCTACCCATAAGGCTATAAATGTTTTATCCGTAGAGTCTGAGTTATAATAATAACAACAGTAATAAATGCAATATCTTCTTAGCGTTTAGCACCCAGCAGGCCTTTTCCCAAATGGTTGCTGTTGGATTAGCACTAGACTACTGCTGTCACTGTGCCACCACCATGGTTGTGGAGGGCCTTTCTTTGTGCCTGTCCTTTCACTGTTACCACTGCTAGAGCCATGGTCACTAATAGTAGTATTGCTGTAATTTCTCTTAGCAGTCCCCCCCCCAAGGCTCTCCCCAGATGGTCCCCTTCCACACGCCCCATCACTCCTTTCTCTTTTTCCCAAAATTCTTTGTAAGGAAACCTGATTTGGGCGTGGTAAGTCAGGGCTGGTACCGCCTGACTAATGTAAAATCAAATTCATAGGCAGAATTCAAAGCTAAACTGTTGACCTTTCACTTGCTTCCAAGGAATGATGGGTAAAAATGAGTCCCACGGAACTAGACAGTGGGCTCATAACAAGAATAAAGCGGAGAGCTCACGTGAGGCTTTGGATGTCCACACAGCCATGGTGCACAGCTCTGGGGTAACTGTATGATGGCGCTTATCAGGCTGGTTCAGTGGGCAGCAGCGAGGTGCCACACAGCACACAGCCTGAGGTGGCCCGCGGCTCTGTGATCAGTCTTCTTTCCTCTTAACTTGGAGCTAGTGGTGTGACATTTAGAAAATGTTTTCTATCTATTTGCTTCGAAGGCATTCCTTCCTTCTATTTAAACTACTCTTTCTTAGAAACTTGGACAAGTGACCTTACTGATATATATTTTAAGCATCTTGAACATCAAAGGCCTCCTTTAGGGCAAGAATGATGTTAAAATATACAAAATTGGTAACATTTGTGTACTGTTTCTTAAATATGCCTTTATGACATTACAGAAAGATGAGTCTGTGAAGGAGTCAGGGAGTAGCAAATATATGAGTAAATTAATAAAGGTGACCCCGTCTTTGTACCTGCTGTACATGAGATAAATAATAATTTCCTCTTCTCGGTCCTGATGTATTAGACCATTCTCAAGGTCTCCATGGGCTGACCTATTTCCTCACTTCTTATTGCACTTACCAAGTTCTGTTGCATAGATATGGAGACCCTGTCTAGTGGGCACGTTAGATATATGTTTTATAGCTGTGTCTGAAGGTCTGGAATATTTTACATGCTATTCTTAGAATTTCCAATTAGCAAATTTTAATTAACTAATTGAGGCTTCTTATTGAGAAGCCTTTATGATTTGTCATAGTAGCTAGCTGTATGTGCACCCTATTCTATTAAGAAGACATTAAATCCTTAGAAGCAGCCTGTGAATTCATTAATCTTGCTGGGTAATTGTGGTCGTCTGGGTGTAGAGCAGGGGCATTTGGAAAGTAGTCCCATAAATACAAGGATCTTCCAGATGACAGACTGTTGCAGCAATGAAGCTGGTTGAAAGGAATAGGACAGTGCTCAAGAGAACTCCATTTAGGGTTAAATTTGAGTCCATGTGGGCCAGGGATTTAGCTGGTGATTCCAACACCTGCCTGACAAGTGTGAGGTCCTGGGTTCAATCCTCAGTAACCACATACAACAATGCCTGGCATGGTGACACACACTTGTAATGCCAGCATTTGGGAGGCAGAGGCAGGAGGACTGCTGAGTTTGAGGCTGAGTTCAGGACCAGTCTGAACTACAAAGTGAGACCCTGTCTCAAAAAAAAAAAAAAAATTGAGTCCATGTTCACAGCGAGTGTTCTGAAACATACAGTACTTATTACCCAGCAGCCTCCCTTGAAATCCTACAGGAGGGCTGGGGATATAGGTCAATCATAGAGCACTTGTGCATGAAATCCTTAATTCAAATACTCAACAGATGATAGACAGACAGACAGACAGAAACGAAAAAGTCCTGCAGAAATATTGCCAGCAAGACAGACAGCTCAAGGGTTCACTTCCCTGAAACTACCATAAACAACATCCCTTACTTACATTACCCTATCCTGAAAAAGCAAAGCATAAATAGTTCTATTTCGTATGTTATGTAATTCACTGAAAACTACTCTTTAAATGCCAGCCAAAGCCTAAGGTCTAGGGTACACAGGCTAGAAAAGAATGTGACCAGCTAACAGCAGGGTGTAGCTGCTGTCCCTTCCAGATCACAGAAGGCTTGTGTTGAGGAGTTTTCTAGGGAAGAACCAAAGGAGGTCTGATGTCTGATCCAAAAGGGCATTGGCCACCTGGGCCAGATGGCACACGCACCTTGGGAGGCTGAAGCAGGAGGATCAGAATGTCAAGCCTATCTCTGGCAGCTTATTGACTTAACAAAACCCTGTCTCAAAAAAGGGTTGGGAAAGGAGTGGGTGTGAGGGTAGCTTAGTGCAAAAATCCTGCATTTGATTCTTAATACCATAAAAAGAAAGAGAAAAGGGGGAAAACATGTACATTTAGACAAAACAGATCAAATCAAGAGTACAAACTTGCCCTCCATAAATGACTCTATTACTTAACCTGCTTAATTTTTCTGTTAAAACTCAAAAAGAATACTCACTATTACTCGTGTATAGACTTTCCTCAGTGTGATCTTAAATAGATCTTCCATTAGTAGCTCTCCTGCACATTCTGCCATTTCAGGCTCCAGGCCCCAAAGGGTTGAATTTACAGTTTGCACATGTCCTTCTTGCCCCGGACCTGTGTCGTGGAGGCAGGTGCTCACAGCTGCCACAGCAGACTTCGCCACAGCAGTGTGGTGACGTTTTAGGTTGGTGTCACTGCCTCTCCACTGCATCCCTTCTGGCTATGGTGTGACTGTCTTGGTGTTCTCTGGACTGTGCCCTGTGGCCCTTCATGTGTACCCTTCCTCCTGAGAAGCAGTATCTGGCACTTTTGTGAAGCCTTAGTAGCTTTGAGAATCCCAGCGGGAGCTGGAGAATGGGGAGCAGTAAATGGATATTCTGAGTAATGAGTAATAGTGAGGTTCAAGGACATTGACCAATCCCAGGCTGATAACATCACTCACTCTGGTGACTTCCCGAGTTAAAATCTTTGGGAGAGGGTGGAGTGTAGCTCAGTGTTGTAGCAATTGCTGAGCGTGCACAAAGCCCTGGTTAGACCCTCAGCACTCCCTCCCTAGGGAAGCCTCTTTGAATGCATGGATCATAGCCCACAGAGCACAGTCTCAAAACAGTTATTTGGCCATAAGGCAGAATCAGGGAGGGTAATAGATGATCACCTGCTCTCATGGAAGCATGGAGAGCAAAGTGTGGATCTAAATTCCCAGGTGCCATGTTTAGCCTTATGCCACACGCTGTTCTTTCTTCTCCTTTTGTAACTCTCAGAGCAGAAGATCAGTGTGATCCTTGTGAAATGCCTTTAATATGTTCTGTGCCCTGCTCAAGGACCACCTTGGCACCTGCCCCTCCACCTCATCTGTGCTACCCTGGCCCACCCCCATCAGAACCTGACAAGGACACCAGCCCCTTTCCCCGGTGCTTAACTCAGTAAGTCCCAAAGTGAGTTCTTGGGGACCTTCGTGTCAGGAGATATTTGCCAGAAGAGGGATTCTGTGGTAAAGTAAGTCATACAAATTTAAAAGATTCACAACACAAATTCAAATCTCTAAAAAAACTTGTCAGAAAGATTTTCTGGTTAACCTAGTTTACCTTTGGAGTGCTCCCATGTATTTGACCACAGAACCCTTGCAAAAGTGATGACTTAAGTGAAGGTCATGACCAATTGTAACCTCATATATTCTTACCACTCCCAGCTGGCATCTTTGTGTAAAAATGTGGCTTTTAGTGACACTTTCACAATTATAAAGTAAAACATGATTGAAATCACTGATCAGATGTGGGGACTAGGCTGAGGGGTCTCCATAACACCCAGTATGCAGTCACACCCCAGTCCATGAGACTGGAATTTGGATTGGACTTTCAGAAAGCCTGAAACTCAGAGAATTCCTGTTAACTTGATCCTTTTTAGTCGACAGGAAACTTACAAGGCTTTAGGGAGGTGCTGTCCATCAGGAAAACACTCTAGAAAGCTAATTAAAAGTCCTTGAGTATGGAAAGTGTTTCAGAGAAACACATCACTGCAGCCTGATCGGAAAGGCCTCTGTCAAAAGCAGCCAAGAGCATCAACTTAGCACCATTATGAATGAAACCATATAAATGGCACCTCTTTCTACAGACACTGAATTCAGGAAACGCATGTTGGCATCATTTTCGTATGAGTTACAAAGGATGTATTTCACTTATTACCACTTGTTTCTATTACTTCACAAATCTGGCAGAAACCACTGTTGAATATATAAAAGACTAATATATATTTTAAGAAGCATATGTAGGCGAAACCACAGGAATTTATTGGCCAGGCTCCTTAATTGTTATTAAGTTAGAAGAAGTCAATTAGCAGTCCTGTTTGCAGCTCAAAGTCCCCCGGGTGACAGGCAGTGATCTTTCCCGGACCGGTAGGAGGAGCTGCTTTCCTTCACCCATGGTCCTCGACTTGTATGTGTTTCATTATCACAGGGTAACCCCTTGTATTGGCCACACTGCAAGGTCAAACCCTAAGCCACCACTCTCGAAGTTGCTGAATTCGGTCTTGGTGTATGGACTGGGCTTGTGTTTAGGAGGACAGAGGATAGGACAGATACTGCAAGTGGACAGGGAAGCCCCACCAGCTCCACCATCCTGAGCTAGTGTTCCAAAACCGGACAGTGGTGCTCAGAGTCCGCCATCCCCTGCAGCACAGTCAGCATCCTACAGCAGGGAAGGGCAGGAACTGAGCTCTCCAAGGACCGTCTTTACCGTCACTGCAGAATCGGCGGAACTCACAAGGCCCAGCCAAAAAGTGCAGAGCAGTTGGGAAAGAAATCTGAAAAAAAGAAGCAGGAAGACAAACATTGTGAGCCCACTCACTACCCAAGAGAGACCCTGCCTCAGAGGAGAGAGCGAGTTCTGAGGAGCCTCTGGGTGGCTGCAGTTAAACGTAAAGCCTTGTCTTGTTGCTCCCTGGACAGACTGACTAGGAGGTGGGGCATTCGTGTGGGAGTTCAGGTAAGGGTGTAGGAAGGCAGCAACAAGGTCAGGGTTGGAGGTCCTATGAGTCACTATTCGATGCCTGAAGTTCCAGGGTGTACATCTTGAATCACCAAGATGGAACAATAGGTAGAACCTGTCCCTGGGACTTCTCTGGTGAAATCTCCAGAGAAGAACTGACAGGTTGGAATTATCCAGCACAAGCAGTTGCATTATCCCCATGTCGTGGGTGCCATGTCCCTCATTCCCTCATCGGTTCAATCCATGAATTACAGTGGGTACTGTTTCACCCAGCTTTGGTCTGATCTGTCAAGAGCTCTAAATACCGGTCTATTATTTTCCACTGGTCCACTTTAAGTTTGTCTTGTCCTTCATAATGGCTCCCAACCCCCAAGAGCGTTGGTAGGTACCTGTTACTCAAGTGGAGCCATTGTAGGCATTTCCCAGATCTAGACTCTCCGCATCCCAGCCAAACCACAGACCTTTCGAAGCCTGCTCTCTTCACACCCTCTGAGAGCCGAGCTTATGATAAACTGCAAGCACTCCCACTAAGTGTGATGTCTAAACGCTGGATTTGTCATTTTTCATGGTGACTAAAGTGACACCTGGGTTCAGCGTTAACTTTTAAAATCTTTTCTATACACATAAATTTTAATCATCAGTGCTGCTTTCCAAGAGAATGTCAGAGTTGGGTTTGGACTCTTTCACCACTTGGTTGTAGTTAACAAAAAGCCTACACCTTCAAATCTTGTTCAGGCTTAAAATGTATCCACCTTGGGGTAAGATTAGAGCATCTAGGAAACTTACCCTGTGACGGGGCTTATTTTTAGTCCAAGGGTTGTACGGCCTCATATGATTTAACTTTTCAGCTGCAGTCTGCCAGCTGGGAAAATCTGAGTTCGCTATATTTGAGGCGTCATCAGATATTTGCTCCACACTTTTAAATAAAGTAAACTGAGAGTTATGTTCATGCTGTAAATGCACATCCTATGCTACTGCCTTTAGAGCACCAGAGGAAAATGTGCTTTTCTGTCTAAAGATGATTTTGTTTAATATCATGAAGCTCTTTTTTGACCAGGATGTGGTTCCATTTGGTAACACTTAAGGGCTCTAGGTAAGACTTTGTATGTTGAATATTGATAGCAGGTGCCTTCAAATCCCTGCCATGCTTGTACACTCCTAAGGATAAAAGTATCTTAATGTGTTTTTTCCTGTACATGTTTCAAACATGTTTTAAATGCATTTCTGTGCCTGCATTTATAAAAGGAAGAAAGCAGACTACAGTTGATAACATCTGATTTTAATAGAAAAGGAACATGCTTGCTTAGCTCTGCAGGCCCTGGAGCTGGTAGGTTTGTCCTGGTCCCTTCCACTCAGTGAGCCATAATCCAGAGAGACAGCTTTATTCCACCCAGTGGCCAAAGCTTAGCCACTTTGGGAAGGCATTAGGAGGTTTGCCTTCTTTTAGCGTATCTCATTACAATTTTTGGCTTACTTGTGGGATGTATAGAAGGAAGCAGGAGAGAATTAGTGAATTAGAGTGTAATTTTGGCTTTGTCTTCATTGGCACAGCCCCTTATGTGCCTTCTTGAGATGGGTGGCACAAGCACAGGGTCGGAACCCATTTATTAGGTGCCAGCACCAATCCCTAATCCCCCTTTTTTGGCTAATAAATTCCAGTTGATCTCTCAGCTCTGCCTTTTCCAAACAGACTTCCTTGGCTCTTCCCCAGTGCTTACAGTTCATTATTACCTTCTGTGCTAAGTGCTGTCTCCATCTTACACAGAAGACCCTTTGTGAATTACCTTCCTTAGGAGATTCCGGGCTCCTTGAGGGCCAGTGTTTCTTGTTCTTTTTCCAGGGACTGAAGATGACTTTGGTACACTGAAGTGCACTGCTGATGATGCAGATGCCCTGAGCACTCACCCTGCCTGCCTAGTCATTGCCAGTTTCTCATCTAACCAGTATTTATTGAACGTGCACCTTCTGCAGGGAACGTTCTGTATCAGGTTGGCTCCTCCAAATAATAGAACGTGTAGCCTCTAGAGAAGTAAGCGTGGAAGGAGACAGAACCTGTGTTTAACTCAGTAGCTCAATCTGAGAAAGAACCCGGAATGAGATGAGCGGCAAGCTGTGGAACAATAGCATACGTCACATACCACATCTGTCCTCTGGTACTGCATGCCTTTCCTGGTGTGTTGATTGTAAAACTAGGAATGTGTGGCAGTGTTAGTCTTCTTCCTCCAGTAGCATGGAGTCTAAAATTCTTTTCTCTTTCTTCTTTACTTCTCTGCCTCTTAGAAGAATTTTGAAGTGTAAGTAACAGCCTTGGGACCAAAATAGTCTAATGAGTAGTTTGTAAAAGGACCCACAATCCTTAATGTTATCTGAGTAAGCTGATTTGTTTTGTAAGAATGGGCACACCGAGGTTCCTGAAGCTGTCAGGCAAGTATGATTGTCTGGAACAATGACCAGAATCAGAACACTAAGTATAAAGCTAATGCTTTAAACAGCACAACTGTGCTCTTGCTTATTCTTTACAGACTCTGGAGTAGCAGACACTTCTGGACCTAGTAAGAGATAGTTGGAGACCTATACATTTTATGAAAATAACAGTACTACTGTTGGTTTAGCAGAGCTAACACATTAAGAAATGCCAGAAGAGGGCCAGGGATTTATCTCAGTGATTCTGGTGCCTGTCTTGCAAGAGCAAGGGCCCCGGGTTCGATTCCCCCCAGTAACCACATACAATACTGGGTGGGGAGACTCACCCCAGCAGCAATCAGTACCACATACCACAGTGCCAGGTGTGGTGGCTCACACCTATAATCCCAGCACTCGAGAGGCAGAGGCAGGAGGATTGCTGTGATGTGAGTTTGAGGCTGGGGCCAGCCTGAACTACAAAGTGAGACCCTGTCTCAAAAAAAAGAAAGAAAGAAAGAAATGCCAGCATAAGGAACATTACTCATCAAAGAGTTCTAGTACAGTTCTCCTGCAGGGAAGTTATCATGCCCAGATGACCATAAAAGAGCATATTTAAAAGGGGAGATGGACTTAATCATAACTCTAGAGCCTTTACTGTATGCTAAGCACTATTCTAAGCCTCCTGAATAAAATGGAGGTATAGAAATAATTAAATCTGGTCCAGGTGGCGTTACTGGCATAAAACAAAAGTCAAGATTATAGAAGGCATACCAACATTTATTTGAATACTACTTAATAATGGAAAATGTAATTGTCTCATTTTGTACTTGCAGGAAATTAGAAGAAAAAGGCTAAATCATCTAGTTATGCAAGGGCTTTATCTTTTTTATCACAGAAATTCCAACTGAGCTATCAGTATGTTTCAGATAGAAATCTATTAACTGCTTTGTGATGGTTTTGTGTTCTTTGTTACACCTTCGGACAGCCATTAACCTGTGGAAGTGATGACCAATTGCTTGATGTAGTCTTAGGCATAACAGTGCAAACAAAGTACTGGATTAAATTAGATAGCTCATAATATGTGATAGGTACTCAGGGGGTCTCTTGGAAAAAATGGAATTCCAGTTTTATTAACTAAGTTTGTTCCAGGTTAGAATGGTTTCTTAAATATGAGTCATCACTTTTAGTTACCATACTTTTAAGATTGTGGTCTTAAAAGGGGCCAATGTCCTACATAGACAAGTTGTTAGGTTGATTCAAAGGCTCCATGACCATGATAGTGGTTCATCATGGATAGTCTTCCATATATATATTTTCTTCACAGTAGATAGGGTAATTGGGCAATCTTGCCCCTACTGGGAAAGAGGGTATCCCAAGGAGATGGTTCCAGACATTCATAGGGCACCTGACCATATTGAGAATGAAACATCACTATATATTCAGTCCCTCAAAGAATTCATTCTCTGCCAGCCATAGTGGTACATGCTTCTAATCCTAGCCCTCTGGGGGCTGAGGCAGGAGGATTGCTGTGAGTTGGAGGCCAGCCTATACTACATAGAAAGACCTCGCTAAAAAAAAAAAAAGAGAGAATTCATTGACAACTTCCAGGGTGACTGCTGAGAGTTCTGTGTTGCTTCAGTTTGTAAAGCAGAGCTTCAATTGTTCTGATTAGAAAAATGAAAATCTCACACCACAATATAGGCTGACCAAGAAACCACTTCTGTAGCTCTGTGAGGATCACCAGATACATTGCTTTTCCATACTTGATCTTCTTAGCTACGCTCATGGTGATACCACAAAGCCTGGAGCCTTGAAGAATCGGAACAGATGCAGACTCTAATGGTGCCTCTGTTGAGTGGAGTATGGGGAGAACTTGCATCAAAAGTATCATGCAGAACAAGAAGAATTCTCTGTAATCAAGATCTGAAGCTGGCAGCCAGTAAAAGGGAAGAGATTCTGTGGTCAAGAATCCCAGGAAGTATCACATGAGAGTTTAGGAAACAGTGGAGAGAGAATTTTGACCAGGAGGTGAACTTGGAACATACATTCTGTGATGCTGGCATAATTGCAATGAGAAGCTTCCTGAAGTCTTTTGTTGGCTACAAGGTACAGTTTTGAATGCACACAACATCCGTGTTATGAGTCAGGACCTACATGGCAAAAGCAGGCATTGCATTGTGCATAGGGTCAGGGTGCTGGAACCACATATACATGATGAACACTGACAGGTTAAGGGCCTCAGCTCCCCAAAAGGAAGATGAGAGAACTGTGCTTCAAGTGGATGCCACTATGGCAAGGATCCTGGGAGTCAAAGGAAGCCACAAAGCAGCAGAACCAGCCCAAGGCTCCTTCCAGAACTGCCTCATGTATCAAGCCCTTCTCTTCCCAGCTGTACCCTTTCTTTATCCCCAGTATCATGGCCTCCCAAAGTTCATAAATGGGATGAAACCATTCTGCATACCCGAGTGCCTGTTGAATTGAGAGATTCTAGGAAATAGTGGGTAGAAAATGATGCAAAAGACATGACTGATGAGGGGAACATATTTTGCAGATGTGTATGTGGCTAATAATGGAAACTTTGAACTTGGTCTGCCACACAGCCCTGTAAATTTGTGAGTTTATCTTTCAGCTTACATCAGGACTTCTTAGGTATTAAATGAATGGGTGTCTTTAAGGACAGGTAGAAATCAATGAAGCTAATTGCTCCCTCGTGCTAACATAAGGTAGAACTCTTAACTGCAGTGAGGACCCAGTGAGCAAACTCCAAAACCCAACCACTAACCGGAAGGGTAGTGTTTTAAATCCCAGAGTTCCTCTTCCCTTTTTAATCATCCTTTTAGAAATGAGATGAAAACCTATCTGCAACCCGTTTGGGTTATCAGCATGCAGACTATCCCTGCAGTCCTGTTCCAACACCTTGCCTGTACATACTCCCACATGCCTTAAGTTGATCATCAGGATTTGGGCCTCCTGGGATCATCAGCCCCTGGAAAACTGCACAGGTGTGCAATGCCAAGTCATTGCTGTAGGTAATTAGAGATGATTAATAAGGTTTTGATTTGGTTTCTTTTTCCATAAGCCTTGTGATATAGCGGGGAAAGGTAATATAGAAAAAATGCTTGATTTGGATCTTAAAGTCTATAATATTTATTGCCAGGTTAATTTGATTAGATGAGACTCAAGTGAAAGGAATAAAACAGCTGCCCCTCTATATCAGTTTTACCCAGTACCAGTATGCAGTTTTTATTTGACCATCTTTGTGGCATAACGGGAGTGCCATGGCACAAAGCGGTTGGGAACTGCTCAGAACTCAGCACAGATGTAAACAGCACGTGGGCCTGTAAATTTCCCAGAATAAGGCCCTCAGAGAGTTTCCTCTCTGCTGAGCCTTTTATTTTCAGCCTCCCTGGGTCCCTTCACAGCTATCCCATCATGGATAGTGAGGCTCTCTGGCCAGGTGACCCAATCGTTGTCCCCATGTAGCATACAGGGACAGGCTTCCACAGAGCACAACTCCCTCTTTCCCAACATCTTAGCCACCTTCTTGACCTCTCTAGTAGTCTTTTCTATGAATCAACCAAAGACCTAGGAGAAGTGAGGAAAGAGAAATGGGAAGGCCAGTGTAGGTCACTCAGGAGGCTGTAGGCAGAGTTGTCTGGTGGAGACACCCAGCTGTTAGTGATCAGAGTGTCCATCTCCAGTGGCCGAGGGGACCGAGCAGCCAGGTGGGGGTCCATAGGCAGAGACTAATAAATCTCCATCAGGCATCCAAAGGCTTTGATCCACAGTGTGAGTGGATGGCAATGGCAATTTATTACCATATGTCACTATCAATGTAAATAACCAAATAGAAGGGTGGAAGTAAATTTGCTAAGTTTAGAATTTTATAGCTTTTTTGTTTGGTTGCTGTACACATCATCATGGATGAAAGGGAAGGAGTGCTGACTAAATTATGTGAAATGTCAAGATGCTGTATAAAAGCAGATTCATTAGAAAGAAATAGCAATAGCTCTGATGAGGCACACATACCAAAAACAAGCAGAATGACGGTGAGGGGTAGATTCTTAGCAAACTAATAGCGCCTAATTGTTCTTTATGGATGGCTACTATTATGTAGTGGTTACAAATCCATGAGAGAAAGAATACATCCACCAATGAAATGAAATTGAACTGTCAACAGAGAGCAAAATAACTCAACAGTTATTTTAATCTTGGAAGCATTTGAAAGCATCTAAAACTATTTGGCAAGTATGTGAAATTATGAGCATCCCTAAGCAAAGTAATTAAATAATTACCCTACTAGAAAGCAATGAAAACAGACTCTCTGAAGAAAATGAACATGCATGGCATAACCTGCTTTATTTGGTACAATAATAAGGTTAAACTTTCACCACAGAGAGGAAAAACAAATTGCTTTTTGATTCTATGCTAAAATTATCATGGCTTCAAGCAAGGCTCAGAGTGCCTAGTTTTGCCTGAAAACAAAGGACCATTTTTAACTGAATGTGGTAGTCATGACAGAGCCACCCAGAATATCCTGAATTATTTTTCTTTCTTAGGACATTGGTATTTATTAGTAGAAACTATTTATGAATCAAAGTGATATTCTGCCCTCACTCGTGAAGTTCACAAGTAGACCATCAGAATACACTAAAAATCTAGCACATTCCCAAGGACTGATGACATATTTACAACAGCCCTCCTTTGCCTGTGGACTCACTGTGTGCATCTCTGTGTGTGAAAAGCTTGTGATTAAGGTAACTAGAGAAGTCAAGCCAGCTTCAGTGGATAATGATAGTGATCCTCACTTACACCCTTCCGTGGAGTCACCCAGCGTGATCTTAAAATCACAAATTCTTAAACCAGAGTTTCTGGTTTATTAGAGACTATAGGTGGTCCAGAATCAATTTTTTTTTTTTTTTTGAGACAGGGTCTCGCTTTGTAGTTCATGCTGGTCCTGAACTCAGCCTCGAACTCAGCAATCCTCCTACCTCTACCTCCCAATTTCTGGGATTACAGGTGTGAACCACCATACCTGGCTTGTGGTTTGGGGCTACCCGGGATCAAACTTAGGAACTTGAGCTTGCTAGGCAGGCGCCAGAACCACTGAGCTAAATCTTGGGACCCCAAGGATCAATTTCTAATCTTCCAAGTTGGCTTTTGGAACTCTCTCACAAAGTATTGAGTATTCCCAGATTCAAGGAAGATCTTCAGAGGGAACATCGACACTGTTGGTTTCTTCTTCCTAAAATCTTGACGTAAAACAGATTTGCTTTATTCCAAGCCCCTGTTAGCTGTGCAATCCATGGCGGTACTGCAGAACCCCAGAGTGCCTTCAAAATAGTACTGGAGGCGGAACTTCTTTGGACTAATTCTGCAGTACTACATATCTCTATATGTTATATGTAACCACTTTCTCTTCTAGACTAGGCAAATTTACTACAGATTTAGACATGTCTTCTAAATTATTAAATAGAACATTCGATCCCCCAGTAACCACATACAATACTGGGTGTGGAGACTTATGCCCAGCAGAAATCAGTACCACATATCACGGTGCCAGGTATGGTGGCTCATGCTTGTAATCCCAGCTCTTGAGAGGCAGAGGCAGGAGATTACTGTGACGTGAGTTTGAGGCAGAGCTCAGGGCCAGCCTGAACTACAAAGCGAGACCCTGTCTCAAAAAAAACAACAAAAAAAAGTTAAGTAGAACAAACAGTTCACCTGTAATGTTTGAAAAGGTGACTGCAGTTGTCAGTATTCTAAGGACTGTCCCAAATTTCTAAATCACTCTCAAAACTTACTTCAAGAAAGTTCTGTCAGTTTCAACCGGTGCTTCCAAGCTTATAGTACACATGAATCCTATAGGTGTGAGGCAGAGTCCAGGAGTCCACATTCCTACCAACTACCCCACAGTGCTAATGCTGAGACCCCTAGCAGGGCTGTGCAATAAACCAGAGCCACTCATGTGTGTTGGTTACTGGTCTGTGGGGAATTGAATAACCATAAAGAAATGACAGGTATAATGAGAGCTCAATAGAAAAGTGGTGCATTATTCCGGAGAAGAGGGAGAGCAAGGATTGACAAGGCCGGGTTCTGGCGAGCAGGTGGCCCAGTGCTCTGGGGAAGAGCCTTCGGTGGGCTGAGGAGCCCTGCTCTGCTGGGGCTTTGGCAGGTGAAAGGTGGCACCCGAAGCTCAAGGGGAAGCTCGGGATTTTTCCTGACGGTGCAGAAAATCTGTCCTGAGCATGGCTCAGCCCCCAGGATTCACTGGACATGTTATACACTAACACGTCATAGTTCTCTGTGGAGCCAGTACCTACACTCGGTGCTGCCTGAATTCCTGTCCTCTGGTTTTACTTTTTCCTGACTCTGTGCCCAGCAGTTGTGTGTTTCAACCCTGGCCCTGAAACAAATTATAGAAAAACTTTGGTTTTCCAATTGAGCATCCTCTGGAAACACCAAATGGGTTCTCACTCTTGCAAAGATCCCAGATAGGAGGATTGTTTTCCTATAAGTCTTACAATATTTGTAAAATAATAAAGCACAGAGAAGAGTTATCAAAATGTATTTTTCCAAATCTAAAATGTATGAACAGTCATACCATAGCTGATGATAGGGTTCCCACAAGGGTGTGGTTCCGAGAAATAAAAATTAGGCAAGGGGTTTCCTGCAGAGCCAAATGATTCAAATTCTTTTTCTGCCCCTTGGAAGGCCAGTGAAGCCCCAAAATAGAAGTGAAGCTCCCCGGGGCTGGCTTTGCTCACACTGCTGGCGCACCAACTGCTGACATATGTTTTTAGGAAGACCGTTGGTAATGGAAACAGCTTCAGGCAAGTGGCAGCACCCAAGATTCTCATGTGACCCCTGCACAATTTTTGAAAGAACGTGACTTTACTAAAAGTCATCCATATGTTTCACTCAAGTTCAAGGAACTATTTTGTTGGCCTGAGACCAGGACTATGAAATAAATAGCAGGCATAATTAATTTTTTAAGATGTGGTCACCATTATAAAATGAAGAAAAGTAGATAATAACTGCTCAAATCTGGCAGCCACATACAAAACAAATTAGAGTCCACCACTTAAGTCACAGTTTTTTCAGATTACTTGATTTTTCAGTAGAAATATGTCACCAGGCATCTTCTTCAGAATAGGAAGCCAATCAGCACATGATTGGATAACTAGAAAATTAAGGGCTCAGTCTGCCAGCAAGCAAAGGCCCATTAAAACCTTACACAGTGTAGAACCAGCCTCGAAGCCACACTTTCTGCTGAGCCAGACTCACGCTTAGAACAATTGGGAAAGTAGAGAATACAAGCAGGACTCTAACGACACACTGGGCACATGTATTGCGTTCCTTATTGCTGAAGCGTTTGGAAAGACTTAGTCCTCTTTGTAGTATGCAGAGGGAATTAAACAGTATCAGGCCCTTGGGCTCTGCCCAGTGGGGCAATAACTTTCATGCTCCACTGGTCTGTAGAGGATGTGTTTCCATAGTTCCTGCAAAACCTTATGTGGAATTTGAATGGATACTGAAGGACACGCCAAAGGGGGAAGCAGTACAAAGTAATTTCCACATGAACTTTGAGTTGTGTCATAGGAATCAAAGGGAGTGAAAATCAGGAGACAGATTTCAACCCATAAGTGTTATTCCCAGCTGAAGTCTGAGTTTACATTGACAGAACAAGGCAATTCTGAGAAGTCTGAAGATGCTAAAAGCTGGTCCCTCAGGTACTTCTGTGGAACACATTAACTCTCAAAGAATACCCTGGAGAAAGAACCTGTAGCTCACCCCAAAAGACAATTAGTAGACTCATCAAAGGGAGCACAGGCATGCTTACTTTATGGGGAAACACTGAATGGTTCTGAGGGGAGGTGGTGGATGGGAGAAGTGCTAGAAAGAAAATTAGCCCACACGGTGTTTGTGATTTACACCCTCATGCACTCACTTGGCATCACATTGAGGGGAAGACCGGCTCCCTAACTTGACATCATATGTGGAGGAAATAACCAAGTGGTCTCAAGGTGTCAGAAAGAGGGAGCACATTATTTCCGACGGAAATGACCACATTCCTCTCTCATATCTCCCCGGATCTGTGACCGCGAGAGCCGCATCTGGGCCTCATTAGCCGTCATCCGCACCGCCCGGGCCAGCAGCCTGGGCATCTGCACAACGCCGCTCTCCCTGCCTGTTCCCACAGCCCGGATTCTTCTGCAAGTCATCCAGGGTAGGGCCTCCAGGGAAACGCCATTCGGCCCTCACAGAACAAGGGAACAGGATGATTTGCGGTCCTCTCTGCATGGCCAAGGCACTCCAAATGTGAAGACAAGAGCATCTGTCTGTTAATAGGTGTTCGTTTGAGATAGGGGCCTAACCTGGGAAGCTTTGGGGAAGAGTCTTTGGTGGGCTGAGGAGCCCTGCTCTCCTGGGGCTTTGGCAGGTCAGCCTGAGGAGATGCACAAGCAAGGAAGCAAGGGCATGACCTGAGGCCACTCCAGGAAAGGCAAGCCCTGCAGGGCTGGAGATGCAGCTCCCTGTAGAGCATTTTGCTAGCATGCCCAAGGCCCAGACTTCAACCAGCAACAACATTAAAACAAACAAACAAACAAAACACAGCCTTTTTGGGGTCATAAAAGCCAGAGGAGATTCGTGCCCCAAAATTACCACGTGAGGCTGAAAATGCTTTAAGTCACGTGGCCAAATAGTGCCCCCCCTTCTCTCTTTCTCTGTCTCTCTCTCTTTCTCTCTCCTCTCTCTTTCTCCATATCTCTCTCCCTCTCCCTCTCTCCCGCTCTAGTTCCCTCTCTCCCTCTTTCTCTTTCTCTCTCTCCTCTCTTTCTCCATGTCTTTCTCTCTTCCCTGTCTGTCTCTCTCTCTGCCACCCCCCACCGAACCCCTCCTGAGCATGGAAATGAAAAGCCTGTGTTTCAGACTTGTTTCCTGCCCTGCTACTTGGCAGTTAGTCATCACAAAGAACCCAAAGGTATATATTATTTAATGTTCCTTATAATTAGAATCCCATCACAGTGTAGCATAGTGTTCTGAGGCCATTGCCACCCTCTCCCTTGCTTTCTACTGAAAGTAGGTGGGAAAGTACGTGAAGAGCCTCGGGTGTCATCTAGTTTGGGAAACTAGACCCTGACTCTCAACTCAGGCCTCGACTCTGAAACTTCTAGTTGTGAATGCCAAGCAAGTCATTTAGCCTCTCTCACACTACTTCTCATCCCAGTGGAAGATGAGGGCATCGTGTAGATAAAGTAAAGCACTTCGCGTGGTGACTGGCATATCGTGAATACTCAAGTCATTGCTTTTGCTGATACCAAGGTCCTGCTGTAAGATACCTGACTCAGATCACCCTTGAAAAAGACAGTCCCCTTGCTTTTCAGTAGGAATCATTGCAGGAAGATCTCAGTTCTTGGTCCGCTCTTTAGTTCTGAACTGGTAAAGGAAGAAAGTTTTGTGACAGGCTCCATGGAAGACATTGTGCCAGGCACATGCAAGGACTTCCTGGCTGGTTCTTGTGTCGCTGTCATCTGCTATCTTGAACATTACTCAAGGAAAAGGGCCAGTGGGACCAAGTAGACAGGTATTCGGTCCCTTCTGTGGAGCGGTGCCATGCTCATTGTCACCACCATTTTGTGCCCTCTTGACCCTCACTCACCTCAGCCCTAAACAAGAGATAGACAGTGTTGACTTCATTTTTCAGATGAAATGATGTATTCAGATCACATAGCAAGTAAGTGATCAAGCTATCTGAACACAGATCTGATTCTACAGTTCCTAAAAATTGTAGATATGTGCAGTTCCTTGCCTTTATCTATCCCTGCCCCGAACCTCTCTCAGTAGCATCCCTCCTGTGGACCATGTTTAAACTGGCATAAATTTCAAAAACAGCTAATTCTTCGTGCTGGACAGGCCATAAGTAAGATGCATCATAATTAGCAGTGTCTGATTGCCCTCCTGTTGTCCTAAACCGTAGCCCCTAATTGTATGGTGGTGGGGGTTTTGCTGTGGCTAGTTTTATCATTTTGACAGTTTGCTAATAAAAGGTCACCACAGGTACAGAAGCGCTCTGATTTACATATGGCAAGTAAAAGGGCATTATGGGAAGTCAGCATCTAAGATAGGCCTATGCATTTGTTGCTATTGACACGCATGCTGAGATTCCATAATTGACAAGAAATGCTATTATTAAGCAGGTCTGTTGAGATAATTAGCACTCAGGGTTGCATTTTTAATCGGACTTGAGTCAGATAATTTATCACAGCAGTAGCAAGCTGTCAGGGTCACACAATAAATACTCATTAAGGCTGAATAAAGATTAACTGTGGGCTGAAAGAAAATTAGGCCAAGTAGTAACATTTGATTTCAATATTTACAGTTCTAATTTGGACTGATATTGGCAAAAATATCAGATCCCCAAATGGGGCTCATTTATGAAGGAAAAGGAGAGGGGATGCTGTGTTGAAATGCCTGAGTGGGAATCTTTCTAAACCTCAAATCTTATTCCTAATTGATTGCCAAAAACATTAATTTCAAAAGGCTCATTTGATGCCACTTTTCCAGGAGCCCTCGTATCTCTGCATCAAGATGACAACTCCAAACAGAGAAATTGTGCATCTTGAAAGCGTGCCTAATTTGTTAGCATTAGTCAGACACTGCACTTTTAATTTAATGCAACTCACTTGTCTTTGGTTCATACATGGGCAGTTTATGGCACTTCAAGTTAATTAAAAACACCTACCATTAAAACATGCAACATCTTTAAAGGAAAAAGGAAGTCATTTCAGGCCACTATATTACCAGCCCAAGACATTTATGTACTTGCTTATAATTTACAGTACACTAAAGATAGGGAACCAAATGAGAACATTAGTATTTATTAATACAGTAAATTTTGTTGACAAAACCAGTGTAAAAGGTCAGATACAGAATCCACAGTAAATGCACAGTTTGTTTATCAGACTAAGAGGCTTAGATTTTAATAGAAAATTAATTTCAAGGCCCGCTGCATTGATGTAAAACCCTCTGCAAAACCTAAGACCCAGCATGCCTCTATGCTGGCACCCCTGCCACGGAGGGTCCAGTAGTCAGTAGCTCTTGTGAACTGCTTTTGTTATCTCAGTACTGTGGCAGTCCTGAGGGGTTTCATCTGTGTCACCATTATCATCAGAGAGCTTTTCTCAAAAGCCTAATCGTGCTGTGGTCCTTCTCTGCAGAAAAATGAAGGCAAACTCCTGAGACAGGCTTCTGGGAGGGTGGGGGGCGGGGTACTGGAAATGCAGGCTACAGAGATCAGTTGAGTTACAGAGACCGAGGGCCACGAGGTGGGTGTAGGTGGCAGAGGGCCGACCTGAGCGTGTGCTAGATGGCAAGAGGCGAGGATCAGCCAGAAAGAGTCTGATCAGGAGGACTCACCCCGGTGAGGATGTGAGAATCTTCTGCAGCTATAGCTGAGAGGTGTTGCCTCGCTCACCAGCCTTCCCAAGAGGTTTACCAAAAGTTAACACAAGAGCCCTCTGTGTTCCAGGCTTCCTTTGAATACATGCAAGGGCTGGTGCACATTCACTAGGGAACAATGAGAGGTAGGTGACAGGAACCAGGAGAGGGGAGCTTCTGTCGCCGTGCCACAGGCCGCTGGGCCACACCTGCCGCCTTCACCCTCAGACCCTTTTCAGTGGCTTCAGCAGCAGGAGCTGAGGCTAGTAAGGAAGAAGCAGGCTGGGGGGCGCGATGGGGACCCAGGGCCGACGCGTTCACTGACATAAGCGTGATGTGTTGTCCTGGAGATGGGAAGGCCGGTGCAAAGCCTGACTGAATCCCCACGAAGTCAGGAGACGACCAGTGAGTAAACTAAACCGTTCTTCCCCCGCTGAGGCCCCAGCAGAAGAGCAGGCGGGCCAGGGCCGTCCTCACCTCGAGGGGCCTGTTGTTTCTTGTAGGTTTAGACCTGCTCAGGGCTGAGGCTGCCTTTGGAGGCGGTTGTGAAGCAGGAAGTCCAGCGGAGGACACAGCCCGAGCGGCAGGGCGCGAGTGCCTCTCACCCGGCACGGCTGCTCTCCTCTCCTGCCTGGGGCCCTCTGAGGCCTGCAGACTGCTGCGGTGGGACCTGGGGCACTCTGAGAAGTGCATGGTCTTCCCCCCCCCACCCCCCCACCCCGTAACACGGGGGGAACTTAGAGACAAGCCCTAAAGTTTGGGATTTTAGCTAAGCGGTGATGGCAGCAGAACAAGCAGCATGCTGTGATGGAAGCCAGAGGGAGAACTATTCTCCATGTAGGGGACAGAGAGCAGCACTTGTCTTTTTAAAAAGCATTAAAAGCAACCACGTCACTATTAATAGTGACTGCTGTTTACAGAATATCTGCAGTTCTCAGGCACAGTTTCAAACTCCTGCATTGTACTGGTTCATTTAACCTCACAGCTATACTGTCCCCATTTCAGAGATGAGGCAACTGAGGCTGAGAGAGAACTAACCTGCCCGAGGCTGCGGCTCTGGTGAGCCGTGAAACAAATTAATATGCTCTGAACTGCATGGAAATTGCTGCAGAGCAAAGAACTAGTGAATAGATGAGTGGGCCGGCACAGAGAATCAGGTTTTCAGATGTTTTTATAAACACAGATACTATTTTTATGTTATTGGTCTTTTCAAGAAGAAGTAAATATTAGAAAGTTAAGAACAAAACAAGCCATGTTTTTATAAACAATATAATCTAAGCTTCACAAAGAGAAAAAGATATGAAATAGCAAAGTTCACTTGAAGATAAATGTTTGCCGTGAATGTTCTCATGATAATTGAGAGAACTTTGCTTACGTGTGCAGAGACTGAGTTAAACCATGAAGCTATTAATAATATAACCCAGTCATAATGTATATATAAAATGTTCTAATAAGCTCAGTTTAAAAAAGAATTCAACCCTAAAATTTCAAGGAAAAACAAAACTAGGGATAACCAAAATATTTTTAAATTTGAGAATGGTTCAATAAATGGAATATGTCCATCCTCTTAAAAGCCATGAAGTAGATCTCTGTGTCCTGCCCTTAAAAGATGTCTGTGATTTCTTGGTTTAAGAAAAAGAAAAAAGCTACTTTAAAAAAGTTTGTAAGAAAAATGGACAGAAACATGGAATCCAGAATGTTCTCAAGTAACTTGTAATGTTTTCCCTTTCGTGTTAGAAATAATCCTGTGATGGTTTGATGCTTATGGAAAGATCTGTTACTTTTGAATTCCAAAGAAACAAAGAGATAGAAAACACATTTTACTAGATAGTCCGGTGTAGTCAAGTATTTGTGACTTCCTACTGGGATATAAAGCTTTTTCATAGTGTATTGATTCTCTTATTGTGCTTCCATGGAAACAAGAGAGAATACTGAGTGCTGAATGTTTGTCCTATGTAAACAATGAATCTAGTCCACAGAGTTTTGAATGTTTGAGGCAACAGTGTTTTTTGCCCCCCATTCAGTACATATGCTTTTAGAGAAGGATCATATTTAGGTTACTAGAATAAAAAGATGTCATGAGTACCTCCTAAAGGCAAAAATTGAACAATGGTAACAACTATGGCTTTACTGAGAAACTGTGAGGTGCTTCCTCACATACAAAGTTCCTGTTGGTCCCAGGTTTTTAGTTAAGGAAGCGGGAGGAGTGTAAGTAGAGAACAACAGTGCACAAAGCTAGTAAGTGGTGGAGTGATGGTCTACACTGGTCTGAGTTAGTCTTGTGGATCCTTATCTACTTTTCTGGGGAGTAAATGGCTCAGACACCAGAGCTTCCTTTCTGATGCACAAGTCTCCTTGGACTCTGGGAGGCAGATCCAGAAAATCAAGTTGGCAGGACTTCAACAACTCTAGATGACACTAAGCAACATTAGTACTTGAAGACAACCTAGGGCTGTTGGCAAAGCAGGGAATGAGTAATATGCTTGTCTGGGGAACAAATAGAGCAAAACTAAACATTAGAGCTATAAAGCCAAGCACCTATTAACATACTGGGTAATGGGATACTTCAACTTGAAGTTAGCAAGCATGTCCGTGATTTCAAATATTTGGCTATGATTAAGGCAGGAAGTAGTATGAAAATATGTGGAGCTCATTCTGGAGGGGATAATAAACAGGGGATCTTTGACAACAGCAAATAAATCAGAATATGTAAATAGCAAGTCTGGACTTACGAGCCATGTTACACATCCACAGGCAGTAGAGGTAATCAAGATAGGCGTGGGATGCATTTTAATCCTGACCACCATCACTTGTTGTTGAAATCATGATAAAAATAAGCAAATGCATGAAATCATGCTGAGAGCTTACGAATTCTTTCAGAAACACTTTGTCCACTCGGGTTGTTCATTGGGTATAAACCAAGCAACATGCAAAGTGTGTGTACCGAGCTTACCTTAGTGAGATGGGCTAGATGTGTAGAGTGATTGTTGAGAAGCAATAAGCCAACATTTTTTACTGTTGCCGTTGCAATATGCCCACTGCACTCATAGTCACAAAGTCACTCATCACAGCGAGACATGTTGGTATAGACACACATGAACGACAAGGTTAGCAAATAGCAGTTGAGCCCAGGAACTCGGTGGAAACGTGCCAGAGACTGCTAGATGGAAGAGTTAAAACAAGGATGCCATTACCTCCGGTCAGCAGAGAAAACACTGCCTCTTGGCAAAAAGGCCTTTTTTCTCCCTTGGGTTTTCTTCCTCTTTGGGTCATTTCTTCCCTAATGTGAAAGAAAAGGGGAAAAAAATGTGGTTTTTCTTTAATGACATTCTTAGGAGTAACGAATGAGAAATGATGGCCAAAACTCAAGCAGTTACATCCCTATTTGCCGATGTTCCAACCTGCACAGGGATGTAACAGAAGGAGAGCCAAGGCCAGGAGCATGCGCAGCAGGCCAGGACCCTCACCCCAGGCAGCACCCCACTGATCCTCTGGCTCAGTCAGCCCTGCACATGATTCAGTGGCCCATGGTCCGGTCCCGCCTCTGCTGTCCTGCTCCATTACCAAGTGGTAACTGTCTTGCCTTAGGGAACATGATAGATAGTCACGCTTGGGGACAAGGAACAAATGACAACTCATCCTCTGAGTTCTTTAACAGCCTTCTTGGCATATAGTTCACATCGTGTACATTTCACCCATTAAGCATACAGTAGTATTGGTATATGCAGAGTTACATGGTCATCGTCACAATCTAATTTTCGAATGTATGTTACTTGTCACTGCCCATTCCCCACCGTCCCAGTCTCTGGCAACCACTAATCCATTTTTTGTCTACATACTTTTTCCCTCCCTGGACATTTAACATACTAGATTGAACCAGTGTGGAACTTGCCCGTGTGCTGGCTCCTTCCTTAGTGTGGTGATCCCAGAGCTCATGTTACAGCATGTGTCAGCACTTCTGTAATTGCCGAGTAACTTTCTAGTGTATGGATGCATCCATTCATCACTTGAGGTTCCACTCCGTTTTCCAGACTGTTCTCTAAAGCAGCCTCATCATGGCACATTCCCACCCGCAGTACATGAAAATTTCAGTTTCTTGTCACCCTCGCTAACCCTCATTGTTTCTGTTCCATTGTAGCCATCCCAGGATGCACAAAGTGGAATCTGTGGTTTTAACTGCATTTTCCTCCTAATAGATGGCGTTAAAGCACATGTCAGCCATTTGTATATCTTCTTTGGAGAACGCTGCTTTCAAAGCCTCTGCCCTCTATTTAATTGGGTAACCTGCCCTATTGTTCAGTTGGAGAAGTTCCTTATGTGTTTTGAACACAAATTCTTTATCAGATATATGACGGGCAAATATTTCCTCCCGTTCTGTTGGTTGTCTCCCCAAAAGGTGTTGTTTGTAACACAAAGACCTTCGTCTTAAGGCACCCCCCCTTTTTTTTTTTTTTTTTTTTTTTTTTTAGGTTTTTGGAGACAGGGTCTCGCTTTGTGGTTCAGGCTGGCCCTGAGCTCAGCCTCAAACTCACATCACAATCCTCCTGCCTCTGCCTCCCGAGTGCTGGGATTACAGGCGTGAGCCACCACGCCCGGCACTGTGGTATGTGGTACTGGTTGTGGTATGTGTACTGTTGTTGTTGTTATGTGGTTACCAGGGAATCGAACCCGGGTCCTTGCGCTTGCGAGACAGGCGCTGGAACCACTGAGCTAACTCCCCAGCCCCAAGGCACCCCCTTTTTTGATTCTTTAAATTGTATTTTTGTGTCAGAGCTGAAGAACCACAGCCCACTCAATGTCAGAATTACTGCTGTTCCTTCCTAGAATTTTCTATCATTGCAGCTTTTACATTCAAATCTGTAGTAGTCTTGGTGTTTGAATTTTGAAACTTACAAAATGATCTTTTCTGTAGAGTAGATTATTTTAATTCCTTTTCTAAAGAGGGTCTGAGAGCCAGAGTGTAACTGCTCTACCGTCTTCCCCACAGTGTGCCATGTAAAGAGCTGTATTTATCATAACAGTCGGTTGTTTGCATGTCTCTGGGGCATGCATACAACAAAATGAAAAATCTTTGCTGTAACCTTTGTTTGGTATTTATTGTTATTGAAATGCCCTTTAGGTGGCACTATTACAGTTCCTCTTTTTCTTTCTTTTGGCTTCAAAAATTAAAGGTTTTACCTCCTGTTTTGGTAAGCCATATGATTTACTGGAGGAAAGCAGTACACCAAAGTGAAAAACTAAAATATTACAGTCAGACGACATGTGCATGATAGGCCTTGTCCAACTGGCATTCTCAAAACCATTACCCAGTGAAAACATTCCTACAGTTGGATGGCCCTGAATGGGTGCCTGCCCATCCACAGAGCATGCCCGCTACAGATTGGGCTGCACCACTGGTGAGACCTCCATGTGGAGTTAATGATGATTTCCAGCTCATACTCTTTCAACTTTCATGCAGCTAATTAAAAAGTAAAGCTTTCAAGTGGTTGACTTCCTAAAGAGAAATGCATTCTTTATGTTGGCTGTTTGCAAAATGCCTCTTGTGCGAGAGAACCTGAGTAGTTTTTACATCACATTTCCTGGATTATCTTTCCTGTGCCAACTCACAGTGTGGGACATTAGGAAATAGTATGCCTTTTTTTTTTTTTTTAACCACTTAAAAAATTCCCAGGAAGGTTTTTTTCCACTCCAACTGCCTTCCCATTATGTTCTGCAGTCTGCCAAGCTTGCCAGAACTCAGCAGGTAGCCCACATGGTATGCGTGTCTGTGTGAGAAAGCTCCCTGATGTGGACAAGATGTTGGTTGTAAAATGAAGCCAACATCTTGTCCACAAGTGTGCAAAAATATAGTATATCCACAAGCACCAAGACTGTAAAGAATATTTAACCAAATATAGCTTGCTAAAGTGACTGTGTTGTAAATGTGAGTCAGAGATCAAAACTTCTAAATCTTGGAAAGAAAATACATAGCCAAACTACTACTTGTTTTTATTTTTATGTTTTCTAGGCATTGAACATTACAATATTAGTGTGTGTTGTGTGTATACATGTACATACACGCATACATGTTTTTTTTAAGTGGAAGACCCCAAAGGAGGGGCTGAGAAGGATTTTATTATTTCCCACTGCAGAAGCCCCTCTCCTCTTTCTCTGATGTCTACATTCAGTTATCGTTTACCTTCTTAATGCTTGGAGTATTATTTTACAATATTATCTGCTCAGTAGCTATTGGTCAGCTACTAATTGTTTCCTATTTTTTGCATTCTCTGTTTGCATTCCTAATTATTTTGCTAGAGGTAGGGGAGTAGTTCAGTAGTAGAGTGCTTGCCTAGCATGCCTGAGGCCCTGGGTTCAATCCACACACACACACACATATACACACACACAGAGCCACACCACGTGTCTGTTTAGGGTATAGACCGAATACTATCTTTATTAAGCAATCCACCATTGATTTTAGATCATTGTTTGAAAAACTACTTTCTTTGACCTAATTTTACAGGAATGATTTTGGGGCCACTTATAAAAATCAATCTTTAGAGTGAGAAATTAAAGGTATGCAATAAAAAAACCATTGTTTTAAAAAATGATATGTTTAGGGCTAGACGGGTAGCTTAGTGGCACTGTGTCTACTTGGCAAGCACAAGGACCTGAGTTTGATTTCCTGTGCTAAAAAAATTTTTTTAAATGAGGGCTGGGAAATTAGCTCAGTGGTTCTGGCAAAACCTGCCTTACAAGTGGGTTCAGTCCCTGGTAGCACCTACAACAATACAGGGCGTGGTGACTCACACGCACCAGCAGTCAGTACCACATACCACAATGCCAGGCATGGTGGTGCACTCCTGTGGTCCCAGTACTCGAGAGGCAGAAGCAGGAGGATTGCTTGAGTTTGAGGCTGAGTTCAGGACCAGCCTGAACTACAAAGTGAGACCCTGTCCCAATAAAAAACCAAAAAAAAAAAAAAAAAAAACAAATATTTTTTTAAAAAATGACATGTTTGAAGGAAGTGTTTAATGGCCTTGCTCTATCTGTATATGAGTTATACTTAGTTGTGTGTGCATTTCTTTCCCTCACTGAGATGTAAACACCTTGTTGAGAGAGACTGCAATTTGTGACAGTGTCTTAGAACTTGTAATTCGCCGGAGCCAGCCCTAGCCAGGTACTCACTCATGTTTGTGGAACTGAACTGTCTTCATGTCTCCTGAAACAGGATTTATAGCCATGAACAAACAGACCAGAAAAGACAGAGAAGACTGTTCATCTAATACATTACCTAGGAGCTTTTGTGATAAGGTTTTACATTGAATTTCTTGTTCAGATTAAGAATCTTCTTTGAAATTCTACAGAATCACTTAGACAGTGGCTACCACCTAGCCAAAACTCAGACATTCTGTGAAAGAAAGAAGGTAGCATTTGAAGGATTGAGACTATTTTTTAAAGGTGATTATTTGGCCTCTGCTTTTTTTCTGGATAGCTACTTTTTACCAACTTAACATGGAAATGTGGATTTCTCTTGGCCCATGTGCAAACCTCAGACTTTCCTCTGTGCCTGGGAATCCACTTACTGGCCCTGTTGCCCACAGCACTGGGAAGACCGGGTGGAACCCTTCATTAGTGCATAGCAACAACACTTGGACTGTTCTCCCAATCTGCAAACGGCCTCAGTCTACATCTTTGAGTAGCATAGCCACAGAATGCTAAACCAATCAAAAATACCATCTCCTACTTTTCACACTTGTAATTTATACATGGACTGGATTTCAAAAGTCTGTTTATAAATCAGTGGGTTGGGTAACAGTGCACATTCCACAGAAACAGCATTATATGTGAGACCTGGGTCCGGATGGGCTCACAGAATCTCGTCTCACTCTAATGTTATGCACATGTGAAAAACATATAAAGAGAGCAGAACCACATTAATGAGTGACATAAACTTGGATGTAAGTAATACGTTATTTACTATGTTGAATGTTATTGATAGCTTAAAATATTTTAATTAGCAAGGATAGGGGAGCAAATGGAAATGTTTGTAAAAAATCTTAAAAATATAGTCCAGAAATATTAAGATGAAATGATAAGAGTTATTCAGGATGGAAACCAAGACGAAAGGCAACAAAAAACAGAGATATAAATCTACACATGAGAAGGAAAAAAGAGCCTTTCAAAGAGATATTTCAAATGCAAGGAATAAGACAAGGAAGAATTTTTGAAGCATATTCTGACACTGAGCAAGTAAAGAAATTTCTTCCAAAATTTTTAAAGATCCTGCACTGTTTTTTTTTCTAATTTATTTTTATAAGAGAATAAAGTACAATAACATAAAGTATAATAAAAGTACAGTAAAATAATTTAACAAATTGAACAGAAAAATAATTCCACAAAATTATTGGATATTTATGGAACATCTGCTTCCCAAGGCTGGTACTCACTTTGGAATGTGTCGTATTTATGGTCAGAGGACATGTAGCTCAGTGCATTTGGAACCTGGCAGGACTAGTTTTGAGTCCCAGGTCATGGGATAGGATGTGAGTCTCTATAAACATCTTCATCTCACTGAACCACCTTCCTCTACTGGAAAGTGGAAATACTGTGACGGCCGTTCCCAGCATCACTGGTAGCACCCATTCTGGAAGTGCTTCTGAAGCACTCCTGACCACCTCTAATGTGCCAGGTGAATGACAACCAGCCTTGTGAGGCCTTATCTGTGCATCCAGTTAGCACATGACAGACTCAGCCTGTCTGTTCACATTTATGCACAATAACAAAAACATCAGTGTAAAGCAGCACAAATGTTTTTAAATGTAGGTTAGTTTGTAAGTTTCAAAATTATAAGGAAAGAGTCATTTGTTCTTCAGTAACCTACCCAATCACCGTGCAGTGAAATGGCTCTGAATCTGTCAGCGTGTAGGTTCACAGCACAGTGTGTGAGGCATTTTTGACTCTATCATAGACAAATTCATCTTCACATCTTATAAAACTTCCTTTTTCATCTTTGGTCTTGGTTTAATTCTAGTTGTAGTTACTTAATGAAAAGATGAGTTTGGGTAAATGGAGATACACTAAAGTAGTTTGGGGCAAAGCATGAATAATGAAAATTTCATTTAAAGTCTCTCTATTAAAAGTCAGTATAAAGTACCATTTAGCATTCTAGCTGATGGAGACTGTAAGATGTGCCTTCTCCCCTCTTTACCTGCATGATAGTTGACAGTATCTGATGTTGTGTAGCAGTAGGCTCCATAATGTACTACATTCTGACATGGGAACACCTATCAGACCACCAGTGTTTTTCTCAGCTGAGCTGACCGAAGCTCCAAGATTCTACTGCTTCCAGCAACACTCTAATTATATGCATGCCGATGAGACCCACACATACGCTCGTTCACAAATGGGCCCTAGAATAACTGGGGGAGATACCTTATTCCTTTCCAATAGCCGTGGCCTCACCAAACCCTTAGTATTACTTGCCTTTCCTCCTTTATTCTTCATACAATTAAAACTCTTTTCTATTCTTTCCTTATTTCATTAGGTCTATTGCTGCCCCAAAATCTACATTTGTCAGGAAAACATCATAATAGTCACTGCTGTTATTACATCTCACGAGTTTCTGCTCTCTCAGGACTCAGGTGTGGGATGGGGAGACTTCTCCCCAGGACCTTGGTGCAAATACACACTGTGCATGAGGGATCCCAAACTTCACAGGCAGCGTTAATTCCCATAACACAGTGTCCTGTGTATTGCATTTTTTTTTTCTTTTTTAGGTTTTTTGAGACAGGGTCTCGCTTTGTGGTTCAGGCTGGCCCTGAGCTCAGCCTCCAACTCACATCACAGCAATCCTCCTGCCTCTGCCTCCCGAATGCTGGGATTACAGGCGTGAGCCACCACGCCCGGCACTGTGGTATGTGGTACTGGTTGCTGCTGGGCGTGAGTCTCCACACCCAGTATTGTTATGTGGTTACTGGGAATCGAACCCGGGCCCTTGCGCTTGCAAGACAGGCGCTGGAACCACTGAGCTAACTCCCCGGCCCTGTATTGCATTATTGGGAGACAGATTTCTTTTTAAATTGTTTTGTGTAATTTGGCAGATCATTTCCTCTATACTGAGGTGCAGCAAACTGTAATTTGTGAGACTAATCAGGACCTGTGTCTGATTGGTAAGTAAAGTTTTATTGTAATATAGCCACATCCCATATAAATCATGTATGACTGCTTTTATACTGTCACAGCAAAGTAAAGGCCATACAGACTGTTTGGCCCACAAAGTCAAAAATACTTAAACTGTCCAGCCCAGACAAAGTTTCCATCCCATGCACACTACATATAGTCTCAGTGTAGACGACTTTCCAGATACATTTGCACTGAGGAATTCTCTTTTGCCACAAATATATGGAAGGGACTTAGACAAGTCACTTAATCTCTTTAGATCTGATTTCAATCCTGTAAAGATGTGATTATTAACACCTGCTTTGTTTTTCTGAGCACAAAATGATGAGAAGAACCTTCAGTAACTCGTGGTGGACATAAGGCCACTACCTGGTCATAACTGCGATCATATTTAGTATGTACTTTTCTTTGACACTTACCTTTTCATTTTTGAAAAATTGACTGTAAGTGTATAGTAGAAATTAATTGGAATACTTGTGCTGCAGTGTTATGATAGAAATACTCTTTCTAAAAGAATAAATACAGAATATGTTTTAAGAACATTTTCTTATGGTAGAACAAATACCAAAAGTTCCAAGTGCTTATGAAAGCATCTGAAATTATTTAAACCATTTGTTTTTGACAAAAGAAAATGTGATCTTCTCTTTTTCTTTAAATATATCTCAAACCCATGGAATTAGAGAACAACATATTGATTAGCATTTTGTTTTTCTAAATGTACCTTTTTACATTAACATCAGTGTGACTACTTGCAATATGTTTTGGGGAGAAGAAAAAGAGGACAATGGGGGGGGGCAGGGAGTTAGCTCAGTGGTTCCGGCGCGTGTCTTGCAAGCACAAGGACCCGGGTTCGATTCCCCGGTAACCACATACCATACTGGGTGTGGAGACTCACGCCCAGCAGCAACCAGTACCACATACCACAGTGCCGGGCGTGGTGGCTCACGCCTGTAATCCCAGCACTTGGGAGGCAGAGGCAGGAGGATTGTGATGTGAGTTTGAGGCTGAGCTCAGGGCCAGCCTGAACTACAAAGCAAGACCCTGTGTCAAAAAAAAAAAGGATGATGGGTTGGAACATCCCGGAGATCCTCCTCTGGAGAGCAGTGGGGAAGCTTGGAATGCTGATTCCTCATCATGTTCTTCTTAACTGTTTTCTTTGTATTTTCATGTGTGACCCATTTTTGTCTTATAATAACTTTGTTCTGGTCAAAAAGTAATACTGAAAATCTAGAAAAAATATAGAAAGCAGCACTGGAAAGCAGAAAAAATTCCTATAATTTTGCCATCCAGAGATAACCAGTGTTGGTTATCTTCCCAGGCCTTTTTCTTTCTTTTGTTGGGGTGGGGGAAAGGATCGAACTTTGGCCCAAGGTAGGCATGGAACCACTTGAACTAAATCCCCAGCCCCTGGGATTGTTTTCATATATATTCCATACATTTTCTAAAATTTCTGCTGTACTTTCTTGGGAATAATACTACCACCATTTATTGAGTATTTGGTTTGACTGTGTGCTTTGCCAACAGCTTTATATTCATGATCTCGTTTAATTCTTATAGCATCCTTCATATGCAGATATAATAAATCTAATTCTGCACATGAGAAACCAGTCCACAATAGGTCAGATCATCTATGCAAACTCACAAAATTCAGGTGTAAATTCACACTCTTAGGCACAATGATTGCCTACCTAAGAATTTTTGTTTATAGTTACGAGGTAGAATACTCGACTCAGCCCGCTAAATATTTCCTTGTGGTTGTCATACAATGCAATACACGTGGATCTTCTGCAGCACATGCTGCAGTGAGTGTTTTTGCTGAAGATCCAAGACTGATCCTCACTTCCTGCTAGGAGCCTGGATCTCCTCCACTGGGCTTGTGGACACAGTCCATGGCCTGTTGGTTACCAGAGCTCCGCGGTGGCTGCCACTTCTGCCCCCTTTCCCCTGCTGACCACAGTACAAAACTTGTGGCCTGCCTCCCACTGAGCCATCTTTCTGTAAATACAAGGAAATATCTTAACACTAAATAAATGATAAATGTAGCAGCTTCTTTGAAGAAGGTGATTCCTGGAACCTTCTTTCTTTAAAAGTTTTAAAGAATCCAAAGACCTGGATTGTTTAGAATAGGTTCAGTAGCAAGGAAACAGAGTTGCTAGTTTAAACCAAATCTTAAACACAGCCCACCCACCCTCTTACCCGAGTACTTTCAGGTGATCCTCATTCCTGTCCCTCCTGTTGCCATAGGGGTTTCAGACGGGTTTCAGAGCTCATCCTCATGTGTTCAGCTAAAAGACTAAGGAGCAAAGATGGCTGAGAAAGGTAATTTTATAATACTTAGGGCAGGTCCTGGCTGAGAGCAAAGGGAAGAATTAGTGTTCTTTGGAGAATGATAAATGAGAGCCTAACAAAAGCGAGCTTTTCCCAATTCTCTTTTCTTCTGGGTTGGAAAGTAAAGGTTGGATTGGCTTGTGATGTCCTTGAGTGAAAGTCATAAAGAGCCTTGCCTGCAACCGGCTTTCCAGGGGGAGACCTAATAAAAATTTGTTAATGCAACTTGATTCAAAATTACTATGAAAGTTAAGAATAATAAAGCTGAACCTAAACAAAGCACCATTAAATGTGTTTATATCTGCATTAGGCATAAGCTGTGTTGGCAATGAAAAGTTTTTACTTCTCATTGTTCACCAGTTGCAAATGTACCAGAAAATACTGGCCAAAGACTGTTGCCTAACTGAAACCAGATAGGTCTAGACTTCCAAAAGCTATGAGAAGGAAATAAATCTCTCCTTTCAAAATAATCTGAGCATTTTAAGTATAACAATCACATGCCATTTGGCACAGTTTAGTATGAGTCTGTGCCGCTTTTCAGTACATATATAATTAAATAAATACAAATGAACTATTCAAATAATACATGGGCACAGTGATGCAAAGTTATATGACCTCAGGTTGTATAGGGGCCTTGTAGACTCAATTATGATTTCATTTTATCAAGAGATATAATGAGAAGTTTTCACTGTAAAGTTCCTGAAAATTGATTTAGTGGAAGGAAATCTGGATTCCCAAATTGGATCTGATCTTCTTACAGAATGCTAATTAGCATTCAGAAAGATTTAGAGTGCTGAGAGCCCTATACCCAATGGCATTCCCAAATCCACCATTCTGAATTATTCCTCCTTGTAACCATGTTGAGAATATTATTCAGAGAGAAATATATATGTGTGGCCCTATGAGGACTTTGCTCAAAGAGGAACATTAAATTTTGCTCAAAGATATATTAATTTTTTACTGTTTGTGGAAGGTAGTATGTGGTATTGTCATAATATTGTAGCACATAATGTAAACACTATTATTAGAGCATTATATCTCTATTATGTCACTTAATGCTTATAACGATCCTACATGGAAGATACTAAGGCACAGAGAGGTTGATGTAGTTTTCCATGGCCACACAGAGAGTAGGGGATTCAAAACACAGTATAGACGGGTTTCAGAGCCCATCCTCTTAAACATATCTCTTAAAGACATTCCCAATAGTAACAGTTGCTTTGCTCATTTCTATAGTAAATATACAAGTAGAACTTTAGGGGAGAGGATGGGATAGGGCATTCCTCAGGGGATTCTCAAAGTCGTGCTTGTTCCATTAATTATTCAGAACCACTCAGCAGTGAGACAGATTTATGAATTCCCGCCTTTCCAAGAATGTGTTAAATTCCTTATCCCAAAGTGAAACCTCTTAGCCATGTAGTGCCTCAGTGTCCTTGTCTATAAAATGGGTTTTATAATAATTTTCATGATTCATACACAGTAATGAAGGAGAGGCGACAATAAATAGTAAGACTGGAAGCTGACATGATGACACCTCAGAGTTTTTCCTATTAATGGCACACCATTAATAGGAATTCTTAGCAGAGAGCCTGATATATTCTTGACATAGGCAAATTATCCAAGAACCTAGTGGTTTTTCAGCCAAAAAGCTTAACAGGATTAAACTTTTCAGGATCCTGGTATATCTTAGTGGCAGGGCACATCTAGCACACAGGATACCCTGGGTTCAATTCCCAGTACAGAAACAACATAGTTTAGTCTTCCTTTTTAGGTGCCAGAGTAGGCCAGGCCTCAGTGGTTCTCTTTCAACATCTTTCTTGCGTGGGATTACATTGAAGGTGTGTCCTTCCAGTTCTGAGGGTTAGCTTCTGCTAGGGTGAGCGTGCAGGTCCACGCAGGCCCACATCATGGCAGATTCTGATCACCATTCTGTTTCATAATGTTCTTCTCAGCCATTGGTCACCAAAATCCAAGCATGGTTTCCAGGAAGCGGGGCATGAAGGAGCTTCTAAATATCACATACTGTTTGTAAACCAGCCTTCCTCTCCACCTTGAGCGTGGGTCACCTGTCTGGACTCTTCACCTTCCTCTGAGACTCAGGTCTCATGGGCGGAGTGGTTCACTTCCTCCTGAGCATTCAGCACCACTTCCCACATGGACTGTCCTGGCTGGCCATGGTAAGGTTCCACGGTGGTTAGTATACCCCTTAGTACACCTACTGAGAAGGTATCACTCAAGTGTCCACCTACAAGAAAGATGGTCCTCTTCCAGGTGACTTCTTTGGAGATTGCTAGGAGAGGTTACCATCATTTTTAAAGACTCCTGTTTGAGGCATCTTGCTTGCTCTTTACAAAAGACACATAAAACAAATATCAGAATGTGTACATCCAAATGAATGTTATCCTTTAACAGCTGCAGTGGGAAATGTTGACACATGTATTCAGTAATTTCTTTTGAAATGACCTTCTAAGGCAATTTCTATTCTACTCGCAAAATTGAGACTCTGAGTTTTTCCCGATTCGTTTTCAGTGAGTTTTGCAATGTGGGGGTCCTAAGGCTGAAATGCCCACTTCACTTTCCAAAGTCCATTACAAGTGGCCCTTTGCTCCTGACTGATGAGAGTTACCACCCCTAGTGATATTTCAGAAAATTGCAGGTATTTTCTGTGCTTATTTTCAAGAAAGTCAGGCTGGGGAGTTAGCTCAGTGGTTCAGCGCCTGTCTTGCAAGAGCAAGGACCCAGGTTCAATCCCCCATAACCACATACCATACTGGGCGTGGAGACTCACGCCCAGCAGCAATCAGTACCACATACCACAATGCCGGGCGTGGTGGCTCACGCCTGTAATCCCAGCACTTGGGAGGCAGAGGCAGGAGGATTGCTGTGATGTGAGTTTGAGGCTGAGCTCAGGGCCAGCCTGAACCACAAAGCGAGACCCTATCTCAAAAAACCTAAAAAAAAAAAAAGTCAAAATGTTCTTGACCAATAAATTGGCAGCCCAGGGCCGGGGAGTTAGCTCAGTGGTTCCGGCGCCTGTCTTGCAAGCGCAAGGGCCCGGGTTCGATTCCCCGGTAACCACATAACAATACTGGGTGTGGAGACTCACACCCAGCAGCAACCAGTACCACATACCACAGTGCCGGGCGTGGTGGCTCACACCTGTCATCCCAGCACTCGGGAGGCAGAGGCAGGAGGATTGTGATGTGAGTTGGAGGCTGAGCTCAGGGCCAGCCTGAACCACAAAGTGAGACCCTGTCTCAAAAAAAAAAACCTAAAAAAAATAAAAATAAAAAAAATAAAATAAATTGGCAGCCCAAGAGAATAAGTACATTGTCCAGTGATGTACCAAGACAGCATTAAAGAAGGTAGGCCTATTTTTAAATATACATTTTACCGTTTGTCTTTTAAGTAGTTTGATTACAGTTTGGACAGCCTGAGTTAGTGAAATTCTGTGTTCTTGACGGCTGTTGTTGTTTGGGTCCTAAGTGATTCTAGGCTTAGGTCTTAGAAAAATATAACAGTACCTGTTTGGATTCCTGAAAATGAGAAGAAGCTTTTATTGGTCGCCATTTTTCGGGGTAGCTCTGCATGACGGTAAATCTGCTTCAGATCACAGTGTGGCATAGTCGTCTAAATTAATCACCTAAAAAGTCCCTTCCCATCCCGGCAGCTTTAGAAAGGTGAGCATCTTCTTCACACGTGCTCACTAGTTCTTTTCTCTTTCACTTAGCTTTTGTGAGAAATTTGAAACTGTCTTTGTGCGCTCTTTGGAGTGGGGGAAAAGATCTAGGAAAAATGTTCAGTTCCTGAGACACCTGTTTGTCAGTGTCGGAAGTGGGCAGCGGGTGGTGGCCTGAGGCTGACTGCGGCCTGTTTAACTGTGACAGGGCTCAGTGGAGAGAAGGTGAAGGTCCCAGACAGTCCCACTGCTGCCAGCCCCACCCGGCAAGAATGAGGTGAAGGTGCCATTTCTTGTGCCCAGAAAAAAGGCCCGTTCATAATTTGTGAGTGAATTTTAAACAGCGCTTTGTACTCAGACTCGTTTCTTTCTGTTTCTTCGGTTATCCCGAGACTCGCCCATCCCTGCCCCATGTGGTCCCCTGGTGCTCAAAATCAGTCTCGGGCTTTGTCAAGTTTAAGTTTAGCCCCTAAATCATGTCACTGTGGTGTTAATTTCCTTCCTTGTTTGGAGGATATGCAAATATGCTCGGCCTAATCCTCATCACCTGTGCTCTCCCGAGGGCCGGGTGCCTGGGAGCCGGCTGAGAGGAATGATTGTAAATGACGGTGGCGCCAGGCCGGTCGGTCGCGCTCCCGCTCACTGGCAGCCCCACGTGGGCTGAGAAGCGTGCAGTTCATCCAGGAAGCCACAGCCTCCCAGTGGGAGACAAGCTGAGCGGGGAGCAAGGAGTCTGGCCGCGGATTCCGGGCCCGTTAGAATAACGTCTGACATGCAGCTCGGAGCGCCGGGATGGGTTGTAGGAGCTGAGTGCTCGCGAGCCAGCAGCTGCCCTATTTTAACTTGGGCTGTTGACAGTTCCTGCTGAGAGCACTTGTTTCTGAATTCAACAAATCTGGAAGCTGAACGTTCTAATTTTGCGTTTTCACTTGGAAGAGTCATATTACTGGAACCCAAGCCTTTGCTAGCATTCCCCTCAGGACATTCTGATCTCGCCCGTACCACAAAGTAGAGAAGACCAGGAAAACCCCGGTGCCAAATGGCTGTCCTTGGAGAAAGCCGCAGTCAGATATGCCACAGGCACAGAACACAGGCCGTGAGGACAGCGCCGGGCTCCCCGGGAACCACGGAGAGTCCTGCACGGAGGGCTGCGAACAAGGGCCCTGGTGCTTGCGCCAGACAGCGCTGAGGTCTTTAAAGAGATCCCGCTCAGGGATCACAGTGGGGTGGAAGGAAATTTTAATATATACAATTGCTGATTGTTTTTCCGCCGTCATCTCACTTCCCATTCATTCCAGGCATGGTGCGGGGCGTGGTGGCTCACGCCTGTCATCCCAGCACGCGGGAGGCAGAGGCAGGAGGATTGCTGTGAGTTTGAGGTTGAGCTCAAGGCCAGCCTGAACTACAACGCGAGACCCTATCTCAAAAAAAAAAAAAAAAGAAAAGAAAAGAAAGTTGATGCTCATTTTGCTGACTTTAAGAATATTTTATAACCAATATCAAATGTGGTTTGAACAGCACTGTCTAAATGAAAATGAGACTTTGTTTTGTTTGTCCTCCGACATACGTCCTCATTTTTGTCTTTATATATGAATTTCTTTTAGAAATTATATATATAATCTAAAAAGTTTAACACACAATCTAAGGGAACTCATGACATTTAGACTTAAATAAGTTAGTTCCCTAAAATAAGAAATTCACTGAATTTTGCCAGGCTTACATTTGATCAGAATGAAAAGTTAGCTGAGGAAATAATGGAACGCAATCATGTAATTCTCTTCTTTTTCTTTCTTCTTCCACATCTCTTGGCCTCTACAGCCAGATGCAGTAGGTTTTCACTTATAAGCGAACCTTTCAGAACCCCGTATTCTTCGTGAATAATCTCAAGAATTATGATAATGAAAGCAGTGACGATAATATAGTCCCTAGCGCTCTGCCGAGCATTCCAAGTGCCCAGAGGCCTACAGAAATTTTTCAATCAAGGCAGCATGCTCTACTCGAGATAACGAAGATGTTCTTTGCTAGGAAACTTTTTGGATGAATCAATGTCGTCCTGCTCTGAGGACAAACATCTTTCTTGTGAGATCTGATCGTGGAATTTTCAGTCATGATTTTTTCCTCATTGCCTCTGAAAAATCCTGCTAAGCAGGTGACTGCCAGACATCTCGCCTGTAGAGGGCGCTATAATACCATGTTTTCCTTAGCAACACTTGGAAAAATCAAAGAACTGGGAACTGGCTGGAGGGGGCAGGGGCCGCAGGAGGGAAGGTTTATAACGCTTCCAGCAGTCGGTCTGCTCGCAGTCTGGTAAACAGACCCGGGATTGTGGGCGAAGGCCTTCGCCTTGAGTTTTGCACCAAGCATGAGATCAGATGACTGTGCCCGTACTCATTACTTTCATAGCCTCAAGCTAGTTCACACAGCCGCTGGAGTCCACCAAAAAGGCATTTCATTATTGAAACTGAAACTGGTACTTGTAACTGCCGATTAGTAGTAGTCAGTTTTTTTTTCAGTATTTCAAGTAATTTACAAACCGTTTACACACATAAATAGAAAGCTTTAAATGCTGATATTCTATAAAAAGTAAATAAAATATATTTTGGAGCATTAAGACTTAATTAAGTGGCATGATTTCATGTCACAAATTTAAAACAGGACAGGTGAGACTTGCCAACATGACTACAGCTGTGTTTTACATTAGGAAATTAATTAAAATGGTCGTTTATGCTTTTTTTCCACCTACAAGTAGTTAGACCTCTCTGTATTACACCATATATTTTTCCTTCAATCATTACATTATGGTAATTTATCCTAGCAGGCAATATCTCAATCTGTTGTTGCTGGAAGGGCAGGGGGAAAGCGTTAGTTAAGTGAAAACTTTGTCTTATGCTCCTAAGAAGGAATGCCTTCACTTTTATCAACAAGCCCCTGCCTTTTTTTTCACAGAATTTAAATTTCTATGTCACAATAAGAGGTTTTCTTGGTGTCATTAAAAAAAAAAAGGCAGCAGAAAGCAGAAAAATGTGTAACACATCCTTATTTAGATTTAGCTAGTATGTGACACCTTATGTTTGAAGCTGACCTTCTCATATGGTTTCGTTCTGGAATGTCCTAACCCTAAAGCAAATTAAAAAATCGACTAGAGGATTTGCAGTTTGCCATACAAATAGTGTTGTGATTTTAGATATAGTGACTCCCTTGAGATAAGCAGGAACAAATTGATTACTCTGTACTAATTTACTGTGGTTATTTATGTTAACAATTATAAAATTATTACTTGATGAAGTTTTAACGATGTAAATAATGTTGCTCCCCAAGAGGCACCATTACCAAATGAGGCTGAAGTTTTGAAAAACAACCAAGGATTGAGTGTATGAAAACATCACAGGCACATCTTTACCACTGAGGGAAAGGTAATAGCAGGGTGACCTGGAAGGGGCGGGGCGTTTGTGCTGGTTCCTCCAGCACCAGAGGTGGTTCTCTTGAAGCAATTACACCTGTGAGAGGGCCCCTTGTTCGGGTGACATGTGGTGGTCAAAGAAGAGTCCAGTGAGCAAAAAGTTTCACAGCGTGTACACTGGGAGACTGCCACGGTCATTTATTAATAACTTTCTTCTACATACCTTGTACTTAGTGGTATTTTGATAATGACAGTCTCTTCCCTGCCGATAGTGCTTGAAGTATTTAGCTAGTTAATTACTTACTAAGCATCCTGGATATAAAGGGACTGCTAGTAGCCATATTCTGGCGTCCATAGTTCTCAGGAACACTGAAGCAGTCAAACAGCACACAGCTGAGACCCTTCCTTTTGCAGCCTTAAGTCACCCCTCTGTGACTTCACTCAAGGCTGTTGTGTGCTTTCCAGCACATCTGGCAACTTTTAACGCTGCATTTCCTGGACTCTCCCTGTCATCACAGAACATATCCTCATGTTGTTCTGTTCTGTCTAGCTCTGATAGTTCTGTTTTGACAACAAAATATGCAGTTATCATTCTCTATATCATTCATGTGCTACAGTTTCCATTTGCCTTTGAAAATTCAAATGAGGGGCCTGGGATTTAGCTCAGTGGTTCCGGCGCCTGTCTTGCAAGCTCAAGGACCCGGGTTCGATCCCCAGTAACCACATACCATACTGGGTGTGGAGACTCACCCCAGCAGCAACCAGCACCACATACCACAGTGCCAGGCGTGGTGGCTCACGCCTGTAATCCCAGCACTCGGGAGGTAGAGACAGGAGGATTGCTGTGATGTGAGTTGGAGGCTGAGCGCAGGGCCAGCCTGAACCACAAAGCAAGACCCTGTCTCAAAAAAACCTAAAAAAAAAAAAGAAAAAGAAAATTCAAATGATAGGTTTTTAAAAATTCTTTCTCATTAGGATCAGGGATTTAGCTCAAATGCTACTGCGCCTACCTTGCAAGCACATGGGCCCAAGTTTGAACCCCTGTGCCAGAAAAAAAAAAATTCTTTCTCATCACAGATCTAAGCATGGGTGACTCAAGATCTTCATTCCTTAGTGGGCTACCTCCCCCAGTTTTCCTTTTAGTTTCTATTCAAAACTTGGGGCTGGACCCCAATTTTTTCACTCTCCTGACAGTTCAATCATCCTAATTCTATAAAACATAATTAATGTATAGTCTGAGCTGATGAGATGGTCCACCTCACCCTCACCACAGCCCATGGTGAGCAGTACAGTGGCACATTACTTGGACTTGTGTTTGATGCTGCCTCCATCACTTGTTGAGCAGGGACCTTCAGCCACATCTTCTCCTTTTAAGAGTAATACTTGTATGCTTGAGAGGAGAAATCTACAGACAGCAGGCCAAGCCAAATGACTTCACAAAATCCTGTGTTGAGATTATTGATGTCAGTAAAATCCAAAACAGACTCAAGTGTTTTTAACAACGACTGGCACTTCCCCCATAACTAGCAGCGATTTAACGTAAGCTTACCATATTTCACTTTCAATCCCAGCCATTGCCATTTCCCTTGAGTTATCACCATTGTTTGTCCTTCCATTCTGTACAGTGCTTTGGAGAGTTACAGTAAACAGAAATATCTAGTCAAATTGTTCAGGAAAGTAGAAATTTGCATAGATGGTAAAAAAAAATTGCCATGACCACAGAAGATGGAATAACCATGTCGCTGTTTGCAACTCTGCTCTCAAATTTCTAGTATAGCTCTTGGCAGACAGTACGTGCTCAGCTCTTGCCTGTGTACAAGTAATATGTGGAGAAACTCAAGTACTACCGAATATTGCCAGCTCCACATTTCTGTAGCTGGAACAAAACACCTGACATATACAATTTAAAGGAGGAGAGGTTTATTTAAGCTCATGTTTTCAGAGGTTTTGGTCCATGATTAACTGGCCCTATGGCAGAAATGGTGGAATAGTGTCACGAGCAGAGTGGACAGTCAGAAGGAGGACCCAACACAGAGGTTTCTTTTACTATTACTTTACTTAAGGCATAAGGTCATAACACACAATAACACAAAACATTGTTCACACCGAAGAGGGGGAGTCCTACCGAATCCGAGAGTCCCAAGTTCACACCACTGGATTTCCAAAGTCCCGGTCTGGTCCAGTGTCAGGAACTGACACGAGGAATCAGACATCTAGCGGTCGTCTGGTGAAGCCTCCAGCTGGAGTCCCGAAGCACAGCCACGAAGTCGCAAGGCAGAGTCTCCGGCGTCCCGTTGGACAGCACCGAGAGTAGCCGGGTCAGCTGGCCTGGAGGAGCACAAGGCCTGGCAGAGCCTGGCGTCCTGTAGCCAACACTGAGAGTAGCTCAGCCAGTCAGCTTGGAGCGCCTGGCCATCAACTGCTGAAAGCAGTCCTCTTTTACGTGCTCAAAGAGCCTGACTTCTGACGTAGTCTCTCCGGGTGCTCCTCTTCTAATAAGATCCTCTTCTCCAGGTCTTCTGATAGGGCGTGGTGCTTATCGGTAGGCACAGACCCTGACAGACCCTCTTAGACCCTCTTACAATCTAACTTACAATTCTAACTGTCAAGCACTTATGGCATCTAACATGCAGCATTTACTTATGGCATTTAACATTTCTATTTTCCATAATATTATGTATATTTAATAATATTTAATAATATTTTTCTGTGTCAGGGGGTGTAATGTAGGAAACACATTTACCTATACTCTCCACAAATAGCAGGTAGAGCAAAGCTGTACACCTCTTGGAAGCTAGGACACAGAGAAGAAAGTGAGAAGGAAGGAGCCAGAGATCAGACATAGTGCACAGACCTCATGCCCTTGGCCCACCCAGACACACCCCGCAGTGTACTTTCCTCATCTCCTAGGCATCTGTCAAGCCAGTCAAGTTGGCAATCATAACAAACTATCACAATTTCATTGTTCCGGGCGGATGCTATCGATAGGCTGCTAACTCTTTTTTGCTAAAAGTGACGCAAAGATTCCTGTAATATGATCTTTGTTCTCCAAACATCTTGATCCAATTGGTGAACCAATAAATGGACAATTGCAATATAAGCACGTGCTGAATCTTGTGATTTTCTTATTTTTTAGTGAGACATTTATTGATACCTTTTAGATACACATAATGATAGCATTCATCATAAGGAATTTGTACCTGTACAGATTTTCTTATTTTGGAATTGATGTTCACCTACAGAGGTAAATACTGGCCAGAGGGATGATAAAGATAAAACGATCCAGAGTTTGAAAGATCATCAGAATATTTTTAAGGGGCATCTAATCTTAAAAAAAAAAAAATGAGGAAAAGAAGAGGGGAAAGGGAGAAAAATAGAAAAAAGACAAATAATATAAAAAAATTTTATCTTTATAATAGGGTGGGTTTGATTATATATATAGTAGTAGCCAATAATCTTCAAATTTAAGTAACTTAACCTAAGAATTTCTTTTGCTCACTCTTCGTGCCCATTGTGACTAGTAAAGATCACTCTTACTACAGCAACTGAAGAACTTTGCTGGCCTTATCTTGACATATGCTGTAATGGAAAGGGGATAAACTCAGAACTGAACCGAGAACCTTCACACTGAGCTATATCCCATCCTTTTATGGGGTCTCACTAAATTCCCGCAACCGGGACTTGCACTTGCAAGCTTCTTATTTGAACCCCTCCGTGCTGGGATTATGGGCATTCACCATCACACCTGGTTTAGCACATGCAGAGTAATCATATTAATCGCATTGAGAAGAAGCACCGCTCTGAATCGGCTTTGCTATGCAGGTGGCCAAGTTATGTCATGGCCCATATCTAACTCAAGGGGAATAGGGATGTATATAGTCCATCAGCATCTTGTACCCAAAATGGACAGCCTAAAATACTTGGAGAACAACGTCAGTGGTTGGCAAGTTATTCTGTGTAATCTTTAGCAATAATAAAATGTTTAGAATACCCAATAAATAAAAATCTTTACTGGGTGTAATCATAGGTTGAAAAATCAGTAGTTTATTTGGTTTCCACTTCCGTCCAGAAACCTGAGCATATTTTCAATTGCTACCCCTCTTTGAGCTTCTTACATGCAAGAACCTTCACAGCTGTCTCACTATACGTCATATGTCTGCAAAGGATCCATGTAGCAGCCCCAGTGCTAGTTCGTGTTGGCAGGTGACATGAATGACTACGCTTTCCCCACTGGAAAATCTGAGAGCCGTGGTCCATTTGTGGGACCTGTGCTCTCAGGTGGCTATTGCTGTGTAAGAATTTGCTTTTTACTAGAACTGCTAATTTCCCTAGAGATCCTAGAAAGCCTGTATTGTCAACTAAGATCCAAGTTTTTCATTCACAGATCAGCAATCTGGGTCATCATCAGTTCATGACCTCTGACCCAGTTCCTAATGTGGCCACTAAATAATTGTAATTGAATTGCAACATTCCCCAATAGAAGCACATTATTTATATGATTGGGTTATAAATATCCTTACCGCGAAGGTAACAGGAAAGAAAATTTTTTTTTTTAGGTTTTTGGAGACAGGGTCTCACTTTGTGGTTCAGGCTGGTCCTGAGCTCAGCCTCAAACTCACATCACAATCCTCCTGCCTCTGCCTCCCGAGTGCTGGGATTACAGGCGTGAGCCACCACGCCCGGCACTGTGGTATGTGGTACTGGTTGCTGCTGGGTGTAGGTCTCCACACCCAGTATTGTTATGTGGTTACCGGGGAATCGAACCCGGGTCCTTGCGCTTGCGAGACAGGCGCCG
>PVIR01001464.1:0-43030 GCA_004026965.1 Petromus typicus | reverse complement strand
AGGAAAGAAAATCTTTTACATCACACATTTCACTGTTTAGTTGGAGCTATGCTAGAATGAAGCAAACTGAGGGTACTGCTTAATGACCTTTAATTAAATGAAGCCCTTCCTGAAATACGTAAATAAGAAAATGCTTATCAAGAACTTGAAATGTCCTCAAAATATATCTATCACTGGAAGCTTCAATTACTCATAAAATTCTTCTAGAATTTACTAAATTCCAGAAATTAATTTCAGATTTTACCAGATTAATTTGTGTTATAGCCCTTACCATTATATGAAGGCCTATAATACAGTGAGATTGTGTCTTGGTGAGAAAGAATTATAGTGGAAAAGTGACTGTGATAATGTATAGGCAAACAAGTAGTAAGAACCTACAGTATAAATCACAATCAGTTATTATTTGTGTATTAAGTGTTGGCAAATTTGACTTCACTAAACCAAAATTTATCTCTGTCTCTATAATCACAAGTCTCAGGTCAATCACTGAAATGTGCTGAGCTTCCAAACAAAAGTGTTTTGCCTTCTTCCCTCAGCTGTCCTACAATCCAGTGTCCTTTCTGCCGTCTAGTTAATGTCATCACCTCTTTTGCATTTTTGTGCCTTTTGTTGGTTGTTTTAAATGCCCCCAGGATAGTCCTGAAGTGCTGTCTACTGTCCCTATAAGCAGAAAAAAATTGTTCTGGGCCTTCTGAAGAAATACGAATGCTAGATGAGCCTGCGACATGAGTCATGGTGCTGCTGGTCACAGGTCCATTGAGTAAGTGATATGTATTAAATAAAGTGGTTTTTAACGAAAGCATACATTAAACAATGTCGTATGGTGACCTGGCAATGAAAGTCTTGCACCCAGAGGCTCACAGCACCCCAGCCTTCTACCTTCCTGTGGGCAGGATTCAGTGTTCTCTAATTCACTGCTACAAGTAACAAGAATCACCTATAAGCCTGTAATCCTATTTGACAGAAAGAGAAAAATTCCGCTAATCACTTTCACGTTCAATGGGTTTTGTGGCTCTTGTTCCTGTCGTGTTTCCTTTCTCTGACCCATCACTAAAATGTGTCTGAGACTTAGGCTGCAGACCTTTCAGGTGTAACTGATATCTTTTTGGTATTTTGTTCATTGTGAACTCATTTTAGATAGCAAAACTCATTTGAGAGGAGCGAACCCATGCTGAACACTCCGAGAATTCAGTTTCACTGCAGTGTGATTTGGTATAAGGCTCTCTCAGGCTCCCTCTGCACACATGCATGAGTGTACACACATACAACTTAAATTCTTTAAGCAACTTGTGCAGTACAGGATATGTAGGTCAAGGTCAAATGTTTCTCATTGTGAACTAAAATTTTAGTTGAATCCTAGTTAATATTTCAGAATCAAATCTTCTCTTCTAAGAACCCAGTATTTACTAGATAATATCTTAAATAAGTCTATAAATCAAGCCCATCGTGTTTCAAATTTAATAGCTGCCTTATTAACCAAAATTGAGTATTAATAATAAAGTCAACATATTTACTGCCCTTCTTCAGTGGGATGATTTTCATTATTCATTACTCAATTACTTTTGCAGTAAAAAGAAATGAGTTATGATTTGTTTTGGAGGAGCACGTTATTAAATTAATGGCTTGTTTCAAATGTTTTAACCTAAATGTTGTAGTTGAAAAGCATCAGTAAAACTTTGCACTTCACCTTATCGAGGATAATAAATCTGTTCTAATCAAAACATTGAAACTCGCTCCATTTTTAATTACTGTACAACAATATCATATTGTTATATTAGGAATATGAAATTTTTAAAGAAGTGGTAGTGATCAAATTATGCACCTTAATTAATTAGGCAATAACCCATGAAAGATCTATTGTTAACAGTAGCAGAGGCTAGTTTGCTATTTAATGACCCAAGCTGAAGTGAGGCTGAGCTAGGCTGAGGAAGACACTCATTAACCACAGGAAGGATGAATTTTGAGAATTATAATTACCATATTAAATAGAATCGGGTGGTTTATTATAGCCTCCTTTTGAAACGTAGCTTTATAAAGAATTCTTCCCTTCCGGCCAGCAAAAAGCTTGATACCCTCCCCTGTTTACGTTATAATTACTCAATAAAATCCAGACGAAATTAGTTGTAACCAGTAATTAATGACCAGTTTAATAAAAAAAGAAGGGAGTCTAGCAGATGGTGATTATTTTTTTAATAGGGCCTGCTTGAAGGAATCATCCTGATAGTAAACTCTTAACAGCAGTTTGTGGCTAAAATGGCTGGCGGTCGCCATCTTACAGTTTACCGGGGCCCAGTCCAGGCCTGCTTAAGGCTTAGACCTCATTTCTTCACCAGTGAAAATTCTTTATGGAAAGTAAATGATAGTCTGGTTGCTGACACAAATAAAATGGATTCTATTAGTATGCTGAAGTGGGCATTATGCAAGACAAGAGGGGCCAGGTGCGACTTCAGGGCCTCTTTGTGCTTCAGAAGGAGCAGATGTGTAAGATTCTGAAAGGACCTTGCATGAAAATGAAAGTTAATTCTTATCTTGTATTTTTAAAGAAGAGGTCCCTCGAGAGTAAAGACCGAGGGCGAAAAGCAAAGTAGTGAGGCTCTATTCCTCTCACCTCCCTGGCTGGCAGGCAGCATTTTCTTTCTACTAGGGGCTGGAGTGCTGCTTTTCCAGCAGTTTGCTGAAGATGTGAGGAAGTCGAATTCACATGGACATGGCATAGCAGAAGGGGGGTGATGTGGGCATACGGGCCCTGGCCTGATCATAGCGTTGGCTTCTCTTTTGAGCTGCCCTGTTTCTAGCATGCCCCCCTTCCCTCTGCTTTGGAACTCTGTGCCCTTCCTTGGACTCATGCCCCTGCCACGTTGTTGGCAGCACTTGGGAAACAGAGTTCTGTCTTATTCTCAGCCCGTAGACAGCAAGCTTGACAAATACTTGCTGAGTTACAGCGCACGACGTCCTTCTGTACTATATCATTAGCTGCTGATGATATTAGGAATAATTTCTTACATACTATGTTTAAAATTTTTCAATTTATAAATATTTTCAGAAACTTTCAACACACAAAGCAAATACGTAAGAGGTGGTTCTCACCCCTACATGGTTTCATCCCATTCCTGCCTCAGTGCCCTGTCCCATTTTATTTTGTTTTGTCTTGTCCTACTAACTACTCATTCTGTTTTAAGTATTTTACCCTGTACTGTATGTTCTTTCAGAACTGGTGATAAGTAAGCATTAAATAAAACCCCTGTTTGTAGATAAAACAGAAGGCCAGGGAAGTTAAACCTTTGAGGGCCAGAGATTTAGCTCAGTGGTTCCAGCATCCGCCTGGCAAGCACAAAGTCCCAAGTTCGATCCTCAGTAACCACCTACCACAGTGTGGGGTTTGGTGGCTCACGCCTGTCATCCCAGCATTCGAGAGGCAAAGGCAGGAGAATTCCTATATGAGTTCGAGGCTAGCCTGGGCTACATAGTGAGCTCAGGGCCAGCCTGAAAATGAACTACAAAGTGGGACCCTGTCTCAAAGAAAAAAAAAAAAAAACTTTGATTAGGGATGCATAGCCAGTACATGATACAGCAGGGGCAGATCTTCCCTGCAGGAGCCACCTTTGCTCCTCTGTGCCCACTTCACCTGCCCATCTCACCGAGAATGATGAGGGGCATGAAGCTCAGTCATAAGGAGAGAAGGATAAGTCTGAAATAAGATGTCTGAAGTAGTGGGGCACAGGGGACACAAACCTGTAATCCCATCTACACAGGAGGCCAAGGCAGTGTTGGCAATGTAGTGAAACCTCATCCCAGAATATAAAAATAAACAGACAGGCTGGAGGTGTAGCTCAAGGTAGAATTCGCTTAGCTTCAGTCCCAGACAGGCGTCTGGCAGGGACGCACAGCAGGCCGGAAGTCCTGCTGGAGACTGCAAGCAGGCAGGAGCAGGAGCGGGAGAGGAAGTGGGTTTGAGCTGAGCCCTGACACAGACCGCTCCCACAGGGGGTCGCCTGGTTCTCACTTTCCTTGGCTGGTAGGCAGAGTAGAGATAAGCCAGACCTCGGAAAGACTGTCTTCAGAAAGACTGTCTTCTCCTTACTCCTACTTGTCCAACAAGTATAGCCTTTAGTTTGAGGGTTTCTTCCTTGACACACTGCAGGATTAGAAAATGTTAAGAATAAAAAAGAGCTAGAGGGGAGAGGAGGGGAAGGAAGAGGAATGGGAAGGGAAAAAGGAAAGGAGAAGGGGAAGAAAAGAAAAGAAATCATCCAGGCTGTTCCGTGATGATTTCCCTCTGGCTCCATTAGGCCTGACGAGGCAGATCGCCTGGCCCTCAGGAGGTGAATTATCTCTTTCAGAGACACTGGGGTTCCATTCAGTGAATTGCCCACCGAATGGTTCCTCAGTGCCCTGAAAGACATAATTTCTTGCACCAACGAGGCCAAAACCAGCTGTGTAATTAAGCAGTGCGGCTGCAGCGCTACCTGCGCCAGTCACGAATCGGGACAGCGCAAGGGGCCTGACTGTGACATCCCGAGGCTTCTCCCAGTTCAGCGGGTGGTGCACACTCCGCTTACTGCAGCCTTCAGGACTCCTCTTTCCCATATCCTGCACTCTGCCTTTAAGACTACGTGCACTGCGAGCAAACCCAACCCCCCTTCCACCCCCGCCCACCCCCACCCCGCCAAGGGGGGAAGGTTAACAGGTACTTTAGTTTTCATAAATAAATTTTAATTTTTTAATTTAAACTTTCAGTTTATCTTAGACTACTTAAGAGATCATTCTGCGGATGCCTTTCTCACCACTCTCTCCTGTTCCTCCCTCCTGTCCTCCACGTCGTCTACCTTCGTTTACTGGGGTGCCTGAAAAGTTTCCTTTTGAAATCACTGGCAGTTGGAGGCTCTCAACACTCCACGGGCTGCAAAGGATGGCAGGAAACAGCCAGTACTTTTTCACTTTCTGGAATGGAAAACAAAAGTTTGGTTGCAGGTCTAACCCGAGCAAAATTCCTTAGGGTAAATACATTTCAAGCAGACTTTCCCAGCTCGGAAAGGATTAGACGTTCTCTCTGGATGGCTTTGGTTTCACAATAAGAAACACGGGGTCAGATAACCTAATGAGGAGTCCCCCAGGCGGCTGAATGGGAGGTGTAAGTTCCCCTCTTAGCAGACCTGTATTTTACTTCAGCAAATTGCTAGGATCTCGTTATTTAGGGGGGTTTGTGGATAGTTTGAATTGACCTCCTTCCACTGTACTTAACTGCTAATGAAGTGTTTCTTGGAGGGGCCTCCAGCTCCTCCGCCGTTTTCAACAAATAGCCTTCATTTGCATGCCAAAGGCGCACTCTAAGCCTTAGCGTCAGCTGGTTCCCAGAGATGCATATTTCCCACAACCATGTTTATCCTGCTGGTTTATTTAGCGAGGCTTTTCTTTGCTGAGAACAGATGCCCATTTCAGGCCAACCTGATTATCCCAAATCCCTAATTAGTGTAATTATAGCTCTAATGGATTGCAGCCGGAATATAAAGCACACAGCCCCCTTTAAAGCATGGTGCATATTGAGAGCAGGATGTCCAGGCCTAGGGCTTCTTGTTGAGTAACTGAAGGTCCCAGACACCATTACAGCCAATGTCTGGGCTTCCTGGAAGACAAGAAAAGTGAACTTTTGTCAAAAGACAAAATGGAAGCAAATTTAAGGATCCACTGGCTTTTTTGAGCAATTCTAGGATTGAGCAACATCTATAGAGCAGAATAGTGTTCTGATGAAAGGAACATGTAAGACTGGCTTCACAGGCAGAGAAAAGCTGATGCAAGAACAAACTGATTTGGAACAAAAAACAGAGAGGACTTTTCCCCTGCCAGTTTATGTAAAGCAGACTGTTTCTGATTGGTTGGTACGAATGTCTTTTTTTTGGAAAATGGATTCTCTTGTTTCAATTGGATTGTGTGGTATTCAGCACTCTGTTCTTCTCTGGGCGGGTCCTCTGGAGCCTAGTGCAGAAGCTCTGCCCAAAACAGTGACCTCTCATGAATTTTATTTAACATCTAGTCTAGAAGCAGGGAACTCCGACAGCAACAGGAAGAAAAGATCAGACCCACAAGTTCGTGTACCTTGAAGTCTGCAAACTTGAAATGCCCATGTGCATATACTTTGTCAGAGAATGAGCTATGTGCAAAACTGATTTGACCTGAAAAGTAGTTTCACCGTCTAAATGAATTGATCCACTGATGACAAAATTGTCATTAGCTATTCTTGAATGATGCCAATCTATTGACTGCTACTTTATGAAATTGAGTATGTCTAACACAAAAATAGATTTGATTGAGCAACTACGAGTCATATTTTGATTTGTGACTGCATGTTATCTGGATGTATGCTTACTATTCTTTCTTTACTTGGGGGACAACTCTGGTCTCAGGTACACTCAGCTCTCAGTGATGGTATTTCTAGTCCACCATCTCTGTTCTCTCTTTCTCTGGGAATGGGTAAATTATGCACCAGTTGTGTTAGGCCTAGGCTGAAATATCAGTGCATAATGCAAAGATTTGATCCCAGACTTAGATATCAATGAAAGTTCTTCTGTGGAGAACATAGCTTCTCTATAAAATACCTCCAGATGGTTGTTAGATTTAAAAATAGGTTCTCATAATTCCTGGTGAGGATCGGGGACATAGAGGCAGTACCTAAGGAAATGCTGAGTGTCGGTAGCCTCCTGATACATACTGAGTATTATGTTGAGCCAAGTGATTCTTGTGCATTTACCTCATGAGATCTTGACAGTAACATCTGTGTTTGTTAGGGTCACCTCTGTTTTATAATGAAGTTTTAGACAAGATCGAGTGCGTTCGGGGTGGTATGGCCTTAGACTATAATGAAGTTTTAGTATGAGGGCCTAGGCTAGAAAGAGTAAAAACAGTTTGTCTAAGCTTAACTAACCTGCCCAATCAAATGAAGACTTTGCCTTCAGGTCCCATACTTGCAATCCCCAGGCTGTATTCCCAGTAATATGCTAGAACTGAAACTCCGGGAGACTATAAATCCCATTTTTTTCTTTATTTTTTAAACTTTTCCAGTTTATGGGGAGAATTATGCATCATCTCCTTAGCAGTTTAGACTGAAATTTCTGTAAGTCATCGAGTTTACTTTCAGAGGAGGTAAAACAAGAAAACTAAAGCCATTTGTAATTTTATACCACACAATTTAACAACGTACAATTTCTTTGTTCTGTTTATTGGCATTTACATATATGTCAGATTAGCAATGAAAGCTATGTGTAAGAAACATCCATATAGTTATAGGTGACTCTGTAAAGGAAAAAAGGACTGGACAGGATGATAGCGTCACCAAGAGAGGGTCTGGCTTCTAAACCAAGGAAGGGGTTGTAATATTGTTTTTAGAAATGTTTACTTCTTGACATTGACAATGAAAAGACCCTGGTTTACTTTATTCAAGATAAAATAAATCAAAATTAATTGTTCCATTGATAATGTATGCTGACCATGGCTTAAAAGAATGATTGCTAGACTCAAAGCCAGAATTTTCATTATGGAAAATGGACTGTATTATTCCACAGTTGTAAAGAAAACACACAAACTTTACTGGGAATATACGAATAAATAGTATGCATACTCGGGTGGAATTCTGTTGTGTTACTCAACTTTAGTGTATGGGTTCCATTCAGGAAAAGATGTTAGTGCTTTAAAAAAAAGTGGTTCCTAAGCTCCGTCCACACAGCCGCTGTGGCCTTTGACTGCTGCTGTTCCCGGAGCCGTTCCCACCAGTCAGCAGCCTCTGAGCTGCCAGGGCACCTGTACCCACTGCCCCTGCAGTGGTCAAAAAAGGACACTCTCAGTGCTTGCCAACATTGCCCACAGCTCTTGGAAGGGAGAACCTGCTGGACTTGGATAAACACTCCAGGTAATTCTGCCTAAATCTTAAAGAGTTACACCCAGCCAACATTTAGCAAAATGATAGAAAACAAAGCAGGCACTTGAGTGCCTTCTATGTAGAGAATAATTTAAAATAATATAAATGATACATTACCATAGACACGTGCAATTATAAGCAAAATAAAATTTTATATTATAGTTCCTCCTCTGCATCAAAAAATTTAAGCTTATCTTTCCTATGTTCTATTGTTATTACAATTTCAGGATAAAGAAGAACAAGAGAGGATTGATTTAGAGGGCGGGGATGTAGCTCAATGTTAGAGCATGTGGTTAGCATGTGCAAGGTTCTGGGTTTGTTCCCCAGAACTGTTTAAAAAAAAAACTTTTAAGAGACAATTTTATTCTAAGATTATGCCCCTCCTATTTGTCTTGTACTTAAATGCTTTTTAAAAGAAAATGTAGACCAGTGAGAGTGGATGGTACTTAAACAAGGTATACTTGACAATTTAAAAATCGTCCTATCAATATTACTAAGTGAATATAAAAACTTTAGAATGCCCAAGCTACAATATAATTGTAGACATAAATAAACTTATTGTATCACCTTTCAAAATGGAGAAAAATAAAATAAAACACTAGTTGTGCCATTTACAGATAGAGTACTTGCCCAGCATATGTAAGGCCTTCAATCTCCAGCTCAAAAAGAGGAGGGAGGGAAAAAGGAAGGGGGAGAAAGAGAGGAAAATGTGTCTTTTTCTCCTTACCTCCTTCGCTTTTCTTGTGCTTCTGTTTCAAGAATTAAAGTGAATATGTATAAGCAAAATTAGCTACCGGGTCTGATAAGAATTTGCTTATCCTTTGTTCATTTATTCTGTGCAAGTGGGATTACAACTACTCAAAAATCAGGAATTATGATTTTCCATGTGTGTCAGATATGTTCTCAGTTTAAAAAAAAAAAAAAAAGTAAAAAGATGGAGGACCAGGGATTTAGCTCAGTGATTCTGGTGTCTTCCTGGCAAGCACAAGGTCCCAGGTTCAGTCCCTGGTAACCACACACCACAGTGCCGGGCGTGGTGGCTCATGACTGTAATCCCAGCACTCAGGAGGCAGAGGCAGGAGGATTGCTGAGTTCAAGGCTGACCTGGGCTACATAGTGAGCTCAGGGCCAGCCTAAACTATAAAGTGAGACCCTGTCTCAAATTTAAAAAAAAAAAATTAGGGTTGGGGATTTGGTTCAGTGGTTCCGGCGCCTGTCTTGCAAGCGCAAGGACCCAGGTTCTATCCCCAGTAACCACATGCAATACTGGGCATGGAGACTCACCCCAGCAGCAACCAGTATCACATACCACAGTGCTGGGCGTGGAGGCTCACGCCTGTAATCCCAGCACTCGGGAGGCAGAAGCAGGAGGATTGCTGTGATGTGAGTTTGAGGCTGAGCTCAGGGCCAGCCTGAACTACAAAGCGAAACCCTGTCTCAAAAAAAATTTTTTTTTTTTTTTGAGGTAGCAAATCTGTCAGCTTTTGTTTGGTATCTAAGGGCAAATCTTGGCCAGTAGGCTGAATCCTTCACAGAGTATCCCCACAACCAAGGTGAATGTTGGGTAAAAATCACACACACATATACACACACACACACACCCATGCACACACGCTCTTCTCAAACGTGCCAAACTAATCCGAAAGAGTAGCATTTTCCAGGCTGTTTTTACTTTTATTATTTTGCATTAAAATTTTAATAGTAGCATGTTAAAAGGGAGTTGGAATTTTGGTGATATTGCAAAAAGTTGTATGAAGCTTCAAAATCCTCCCCAGGGGCCTCAGATCATGAAGTCAAAAATAACTCTGAAGTGAGATGTGAAACACAATATTTGAAACATTACTTGAAACATTACTTGAAGCTTTGTGTAAGAGTACAAAATTTCTTTTGTCTACCGAAAAAACGCTAAGATCCCAGATCTCAAGAAAAGGCCATACTGTTAATGAAGAACACTGCCGAATGCTCACTCCACTTGTCGCTTTCAAGGTCATGTTTCATTGGCTAGGTCTTTTAACCAAATACTCCTCAGCTGCACTGTGGATTCAAGTTGCTGCTAAAACGAGAAGCCCTGCCCGTGAATTTAGAAGCAGATGTGCTTTCTGAAAGCCATCATTACATTGAGACCAGAGCAGCCAGATCCTTGACATGTGGACCACACACGACTGCATGCTGGGTTGTACGCATTACTCCTGCTCCTATTGCCACTTCCCGTGGCCTGCAGTACAATGTCCCATGAGCCTTTTACTGGTTCACTAGCTCTCTGACCATCCTTGTTCTGGACTGTACATAGTACTAGCCAGAAAAAAAGAAAGCCCCATAATCTACTGGTCAGACTCTCCCCTGAAAGTTTGTCCTTGTCATGCCAGAAATTCCATTGTCTAGAGAAATGAATTTCCAGATTTGGAATCACTTGGAGTCTTTTGGCCCATCTGCCAGCTTCCTGCAGCTTTTCTCAAAGACTTTTCTGAGTTTCACAAAGTTTTTCATGGAAAATGGCAGTGCCCACAGGGCCACTGAAAAGGCAGAACAAAGCTTTGGAACTTCAGAGGAAGCATATTGTCCTGGTGCTTTCTGCAGAGTGTCTGGTGGTAACTACAGCAGACTTTGTGCAAGACCGTGGATGGGTCTCTCTAGAGGAGAGAGCCTCTCCCCAGGTCGGAACGTCCTGCTGGCAACCGCCTGTAGGGAGGCTCTCCTGTGGCCTCTCTTGCTAGAAAGACCCTCTCCAGTTTGGTGCTTCTCCGTGAGTGAAGGCAAGAGAGTACAGAGAGGATGTATGTTTGTAGATAGCCCCTTGAGTATTGTCTCAAATGAAAAACTCCATCTCATGGAATTCCAGCTATTGTCACAGTCCTGAATCTGCTGGACTGTAGCAAAAGTTTAATATATGTCTGTAGAATCAATCAGGTGGCTCTTTGCTTTCCATTTCTGCAGAACTCCAGTACACATTCTGTTTACCTGTGTAACACTTGTCAAGAACAAAGGCATTCTGTGTTCCAAATGCTTCCTGTGTATTAACTCTTTGAACCCATATACCACCCTGTGAGCTATGCCCTGTCGCTGTTGACAAATGAAAAGCAGAGGCACAGAGAGGGTAAGCAGTTTACTCAGGGTCACACAGTGTTTTGATCACGTTTCCATCCATGAGAGAAAGTGCCTGACATACACGACTTACAGAGGAGGATTATTTTGCCTCACAGTTTCAAAGGTCCGTGGTCAGCCGGCTCCAAGGCAGGAGCATCACGGCAAAAGGGCGGATCAGATAGACCTACTCTTTTCATGGCAGCCAGGGAGCAAAGCAACCAAGGAAGAGCCCCAGAGAAGGGGCCAAATGTGGTCCCCGTGGTGACACCCTGTAAGCACCAGACACACCCTGAAATATGTTTTCCTGACCTCCTAGGTATCTCTCAAGGCAATGAAGTTGACAGTCAAGATTAACCTTCACTTCAATCCCCGGTCCGCAAAAAACCCAAAAGGTTAACGTCGACACAGCTGTAATCAGGGAGCGTAGTCTAGAGAGTAAAACTCCAAAACTCACTTAACTGCTACACTAATTTTTTCAAACTCTATTAGTGTGTCAAGAAATCAGGCTGGAGATGTAGCTCAGTGGCGCCATGCACCTGCCTGCCAAGCACAAGGTCCCGAGGTCGATCCCTGATACCACAAAGAGAGAAAGAAAGAAAAAGAGAGAGAGAGAGAAAAGAAGGAAGGAAAGAAGAAAAGGGGATATAGGGTGGGTAGAAGAATGGGAAAAAAATGAGAATTAAGTTGTGTTATATACCGGTACAAATTCTCAATGTTGAATGTGATTATGATGTGTATATAAAATGTACCAATAAAGATTTGAATTTTTTAAAAAAAGGAAGAACTTACCAAATCACAGTAATAGTCATAGCTAGCATATTTTGTTAAAATGAAATAAATAAAATCAGAATATATTACATATACTTCACTCTTGTGAAATCTTAATTTCAAATATTTATATAAAATTTTGTGTCCTGAATCCAGATGTTTCATAATTTATAATTTTTCAGTCTTCATAAATGTAGCTAACAGCAAATACTACATATTATATTGCATAATACTCCCAACAGAACTAAGTCTGCTTCATATAATCAAGCCCAGTAATTTTTGAATATATGAATATTCACACCAAATATAATAAAGTATGCAAGTAACCTTTTGGCAGTTTGGATCAAGATTTTTCTTTCAATGAAAGACAAATTTTTTCAAATTTTCTGGTTTTTAGATCTAGAAATTGTAAAATTGTAAGTTGTGGACCCCTTTATATATGTGTGTATATATATATATGTATATGAGATACATTTCTTATTTCCTTCTCCTCCCCAGATCCCCTCCCACACCCTTTTCCTCAGACAGGTCTTGCCGCGTAGCCTAGGCTGGCCTCAAACTCACTGTGGATCCCAGACTAGCCCCCAAGGGCCCAAGGGCAATCCCCGTGCTCAGCCTCCCAGGTTCTGGAATTACAGGTACATGTCTGATACGGAGTTGAAGTCAGAACCAAGTTGAAGAGTACTACACTATTCTCTTACTGGAATCAGTCACTGCTAAAGCGAGAAGAACCAAAGCAGCCATATAGTCCGTGTATCCATGTGCCTCTAAATGCAAAATTCCTTTCCTTCGATTACTATGGGCTATATCCAGGGAGTGCTAAGCTCAGTTCCCAGCACTCCTTTATTCTGTTGTGAGACAGCATCTTGCTGAGTTGCCCAGGCTAGCCTTGAACTCACGGTCCTCCTGCCTCAGCCTTGCTGTGGCCAAGATTTCAGGCAACGCACTACTGTACCTGCGTGACAACTCATTAGTTTTAACAAGTAGGGAAACCAGGGCCAGAAAGGAAGGTGTCATGACTTCCAGAGGCAAGAGTGTTGACTTAGCTCCAGAACAAACCCCCCAACAGCACAGAGCTTAGACCTCTGGACCACACACCCTCTCCAGAGTCATATAATAAGCAAACTACATCATGCTTCTCTGAGTTGGGATTGTTCTCAGCTTTGTTTTGTTTTTTTACAAAAGAGACTAAAGGTCTCAGTGGCGGCTTCCATTTCTAGGTCCTCCAGTGCCACTAAAAGCCAAGTGAGGTTTCGCTGGTAGAATCTCTAGTCAGGTGTCTTGGCCATCAAATGAGGTAGCAGTAGAGTCTCTGCCCAGATTCCAACAAACACTGTAAATTTCCTGAGTTTGTGGTTGAGACTGGTCTCCCTGGACCAGCAGTTGACATTTCCCCCCTGTGGTGTTACATTCATGTTTCCACGTTTAACATGTCACACTGAATGAACATTGTGGTCTAAGGATTTAAAAGATTTATAATGGAGTCTTGAAAATTTACTTAAGGAATATGTACTTCCCCTAGCAATAACAAATATTACTACAAATGACTATATTAAATTAAAGTCACTTAGGCATTTCTGATTTGTAGAAAAGTTAAAATTAATCTTACAGCAGTTTCAGTTTCAAAATGAAAACATTGCTTTGCCTGACCGCAGATTTCCAGGCTATTAGTCAACAGTGAATAAAGTCTCCAGTGGCTTTTTTTTTTTTCCTTTAAGAAATACTCAATTTTTCGAATGTGTAGAAAAATAATGTTAGTAGGAAAAACCCTGAAAAATCAACCATACTCTCCTTATAACTGGGTAATATTTTCCTAGGAAAAAGAAAAGTTTTCATGCAAGAAACTTCAGAACTTCTGGTAATATTTTTTACAAACTGAATGGTGGGCACACAGATTGTCATTTTATTACTCTTTAAACAGCCTACATAAATACATGTGCTCATTTGCATATGTTTCTTCCATAATTTTTTTTTAAAATTGAAACACAAGTCACAAATCCTTAAAAAAGTTTCTGTTCTTTAATGAGATATGCCACTTCTTGTCATTTCAGAAAAGAAAGAAACATCTCTTATTTTTTCTTCATTCTTTCCCTGGTTAGTTCCTTTAGTGAATAGACGAGGAGCCCAATTCAAATCCCTTGGCCACATTAGAAAACAGTAACTAGAAGGTATCCTGACCAACTTTTTTTTTTTTTTTTTTTTTTAGGTTTTTTGAGACAGGGTCTCACTTTGTGGTTCAGGCTGGCCCTGAGCTCAGCCTCAAACTCACATCACAGCAATCCTCCTGCCTCTGCCTCCCGAGTGCTGGGATTACAGGCGTGAGCCACCACGCCCGGCACTGGTATGTGGTATTGGTTGCTGCTGGGGTGAGTGTCCACACCCAGTGTTGTATGTGGTTACCGGGGAATCGAACTCGGGCCCTTGCGCTTGCAAGACAGGCGCCGGAACCACTGAGCTAACTCTCCAGCCCCTGACCAACTTTTTTTTTAACAGTCAACTTGCAGAAAAGAAAAATGTTCTGACTTGTAAATTTTCCAATTTCCACGGAATAAACACTCCCACCATGGCCAACATCACATTGCTGAACCAAGCAGTGGCATAATGTTACAAGGTCATTCTACCCAACAGATTCATTATGCATATAAGTAATCTGAGGAACATAGTAAGATGTGAGTAGCTTTCAGGTGAATGTCTTTGTTTTTAACATACTTGATTTAATTATATTTACATAATACAATGTTTAATAATGGTGGCTTAACATCCAGTTCAAAGTACCCCTGAAAATAAAGTGTTTGGCTCTCCCAACCCAGGAGGAACTAGCTCTAACACACTGCTGCCACCAGCTCAGAGCAGTTAGTTTGGCAAGACTGTAAATTTGGGGAGATGAGCACAGCCAGTGTTCATCAAAACTCAGCCCTCTGGGGTTACAAATGTAAGGCCCCCCTAGACCACGCATCTTCACCCAGCAGAACAGACACTGCACGGGGCCTGACAGCAGTGTGACAGCACATGGCCTCCTCAGAGCGTTCTTCTGTGCACCTCCAAGGATCCAAAGCTCCAGCTTCCTCAAAACTTCTCAGCCTAGAGCACCATGATGTGAGCCTCAAGTACAAACCAGGAAGTGCAGGGTTCTTCATAAGAGCGTTCCACTCTGAGTGCCAAGGCTTGAGTAGGTTCTGACACCAGCTCTGCCATTCACCAGCCAAGTGACCAGAAATACTCTGCACCACCTCAGTTGGCCACTACTGTGAAAAATGAAGGGTTACATTGGGTGATTTGAATTAACCAAGGTTTCTTTCTGCTATAAAACCCCACATCATCTATGATTACCAAGGGCCTTAGAAAAGATCATGTCTGATCATGTCAGGACCCACTGAGGAAAGAAAATCAGCCCAGAGTATTATGACACTTTAAACCAAATCTGTCTTAGCTCAGAAATGAGAAAACACTCTCAGCCCCATGGTGGGGAAATCTGGGCTGTGGTCTTGCACGGATGTGTTAGAATAAAGTTGTCTTGGAGATGCAAATGGTTTTGTCTAGTTTCCTGGTCAGAGCCAAGTCACTGTCTTCAGCTCCTTGGCTGTAATCATAGCCTTTACCCTGCTGCAGCAGGTACTCCATAAACTTGTCTCGCAGACGATTCCTTGCCATTGGGAATCTGCCTACTTTTGACAAATAGCTGTACTGATGGAATGCTGCTTGGAACTTTAGTGTATTAAGTTTCAAAAAGTAGGTAAAGCCACGGTTAATTAGGGGAAAGGGAAGGAACGCCATGGCCAACCATGGTAGAGACATGAGCCGTCGGCGTGTGGCAAGGTTGCATGGTTCACAGTTGCCTAATTCGCAGTCACCAAGCCAAGAGGGACAGCAGGAGAGAAGGGCTGGCAGCAGGCAGGCTGGAGGGCTGAAGGGCTGCAGCAGCACTTTATGAGTACATTTCACATTTAATGCTTTTAACATGAGTGCCTTGTTCTGACTTCTAAAAATCTCTTAGAAAATATAAGCTAAACAGAAAACTACCAACTATAGCTGACCATACTCACCAAGGGGGGAAAGTGGTGGTGGGCTCTAGGTGTTGTGGCTGTCTATAGTTGTTTCATGTCTGAGCCGAAGGGGACTATTTCAAGAAGCATGAGCCACTGACACTTTTTAACCCAGAAGTGACAAGAAGCTCTTACTCTGGCAAGTTTCTGACATTAGATCTGTGCTCTTGGGAGCCATCCCCAGTTAGCCACCCATAAGTCAAATTTCTCTTACACATGAAGCAAATCCTAGGTGCTTTCAGAACCAAGAAAAGGCAGCACCTCCTCCGGGACCTTGGAGCCGAGTAAGGGAGATGAAGCAGAGACAACCACATTATACTGCTGTGTGGGATGGCAGCAGCAGCTGTGTCTTGCGGTATTCACTGTGTGACAGGCAGGTTACCACATTTAACCCTCGCAGCAGTCTTCCAAAGTGAGTGCCTTTGCCCTTTCTACCAGTAGCTTCTCTTCTTAGACCGTGAGCACTCACACTCAGGAGACAATGAGAGGCCACACAGGGAATGCGGTCCACATAGAGGATGGAGGACGGAGCCGTGGCTTCCGGCAGGCAGTATCAGCCAGTTCTGATGCAGAGACAGGGAGGAGCTGTCCTGGCAAAGAGGCTCCACCCCACCAGTCTTAGAGTTCTTATCTCCACGGCCCATCTCCCAGGGTCCCTGAGGGACATGCTTATTACAAGGTGATCATTCCCAGGAAACCCAAATCAAGACTCTGGGCTTCCTGCCAGGTATGTGCAGATAACATCCCATTCCTGCCAGGCTGTGAAGCAGTCCCTGTGACTAGTGAGAACTGTTGTTGCCTGGATGACATTCCATCTTAGCAAGTTGCCACAGTTAACCAAAGACCAAGAAAGAGATGAACTGTATTTGCAACTATTGCAGATTGAGCATCCCTAATCCAAAATACTCCAAAATCTACAATTTAAGATTTTTGATTTTCAAATTAGAGATACTTAACTGGTAAAGTCTATGCAAATCTTCCCAACCCAAGAAACTCTGAAATCTGAAACACTTGGTCCCAAGCACCTCAGATAAGGTACATTCAATCTGTCATCTCATTTTCGGGGAGTGAAACTCAAGTTTGGAAATGTTTGTCAACTTGCCTCACATTTCATAGTTAGCAGCCCTGCCATGGCTTGAAGCCTGGCCTCTCGTAACTTCAATACCATGCTCTTAACGAAAATGCAAGATGGACAATTTTTATTTTTAGGTTTTTTTATTTTTAAGTTTTTTGAGACAGAGTCTCACCCCATAGTTCAGGCTGGTCCTGAACTCAGCCTCGAATTCAGCAATCCTCCTGCCTCTGCCTCCCAGGGCCTAGCATTGTGGTATGTGGTTACCAGGATTGAATCCAGGACCTTGAGCCTGAAAGGTAGACGCCAGAACCACTGAGCTGAATCCTGGCCCCAAGATGGAGAATTTTTTTCAGCCTCATAATATATCTGTGTTTATTTTACTACTTAAAAAACTAGTTTGAGGGCCAGGGAGTTAGCTGAGTGGTTCCGGCGCCTGTCTTGCAAGCGCAAGGACCCGGGTTCGATTCCCCGGTAACCACATAACAATACTGGGTGTGGAGACCCACACCCAGCAGCAACCAGTACCACATACCACAGTGCCGGGCGTGGTAGCTCACGCCTGTCATCCCAGCACTCGGGAGGCAGAGGCAGGAGGATTGTGATGTGAGTTTGAGGCTGAGCTGAGGGCCAGCCTGAACCACAAAAGCGAGACCCTGTCTCAAAAAACCTAAAAAAAAAAAAAAAAAACTAGTTTGAGTTATCCACCATTTTAGGACAACTGGTCTTCCTAGGAAAAGTCACACATTTATCTGTGGATTTGGCCCCTACCCAGCTCCTTACAAACCCTATTGTGAGAAGTTCAGCACACTGCTACTTAGCCGTTCTACTTAGAAGAACAGACAGCATTTTTCTGTAAGAGTCTGTATTTTGCAGAGAAGTATTTGAGGCAAAAAAAGAAGTTTTAGAGCTGTAGAACTGTTTCTGCTAAGGGAGGAGAAAGAAGAAGAAAAAAACAAAAGAAGGAAAGAGAAGAAAAGGTGGGAAAGGGGTTGCAAGGAAAAAGAAGAATCAAGAGATACCATAAACTGGTACAAATTCTCTTTGATGAATGTGACTGTTATGTATATTTAAATTGTACCAATAAAGTTGATTTTAAAAATAAAGCTGTAGGACCAGTTTAGCATCTGAACATAAATGAGTACCTGGCTCCCAGGTGCAAGCAATTCTGTTTCATGTCAACCTTCCTTTCTTCTTTTTAAATCACCACCATCGTGTAGGGGAAAAAAAAAAAACACTCATGGCAGCACATGTATCTTTATTACAGTTCAGTTTAACATATAAAATCCAGTTTATATATCTGGATTGTGTTGCAGGAGCTATTCAAGAAGCGCACCATCGCTGTTCCAAGTATAAAAGTCAGAATTTTAAGACACTGTAACAATATTACTGTTGTTTCATTGGGTGTTTAATTGATTGTAAGCTTTCACCAGGCATAAAAGATATCTGTTGACTTCCAAAATTTCATAGTGTAGTAAAGAAAAGTACCCAGGAATTTTGTAGACAGAATGTAGAATGGGTTGGGTAAAATGATTAAGAGCAGTGAGATTAGTTCATGATGAATTGTATGGAAGTAGACAAAATGGGATTGATGGTAGAGAAGTACAGAAAAGAAAAGATTTGAGGGTTCTTCCCCTTGGCCGAGTGAGCACAGGTGTTTGTATGACACTTTCCTGTCCTCTGCTCATTGCATCAGACTCCAAGAATACAGCAGACAGAAGAGTTTGCCAATAATACAAAAACGTGCTCTTTAGGTCGGAGACACCGTTTCATAGATCGTTTTGCCTCTCAAACCGCATAACTGTGTGGGACAAGAGATTGCAAAAAACACAAAGCTTGAATGTTACTAACATAAGTGTTGGAAGAATAACTGAAATTTCCAAACTGAAACTGAGTAAGAGAAATCAGAACATTAACAGATCTTTGGTGGCGATCTTCCTTGTACTGCTCCTGCCCTCCCCCCACTGGATCTGCTTAGATGAGTGGGCTCCCCTCGGGTGGAAAGCCAGAGAGAATCTTGTCCGTGAGAAGAAATCTCAGGATTGAAGGTGTCGCGCGGGTTCAGGTCTATTCTTTGTGAAATAAATGGGTCTAGACTTCAAGGTGTCTTAACAGCAAGACCTGGGATAAGGCTGGAGACCAGGATCTCGCTGGGCTCCAAGTGCCCACCCGGGCTCCTCCCTGGCTGGCTCAGACCTTGGCCTCGCTTCCTGACGCTGTCGCTCACCCACCTCTCTGCCCCTCCCTGTTCCAGATTCATGACGGATGCCGCTCGCCGGGAACAGGAGTCCCTGAAGAAGAAGATTCAGCCAAAGCTGTCCCTGACCTTGTCCAGCTCGGTGTCCCGAGGGAATGTGTCCACTCCTCCTCGCCACAGCAGCGGCAGCCTTACTCCCCCCGTGACCCCGCCCATCACACCCTCCTCCTCATTCCGCAGCAGCACCCCCACAGGTGAGTGGCTGGGCTCTGCCAGAGGCAGTGAGACCGAGAGGCGTTGGGGCAGGCGGAGCTGGGGACAGAGCATGACCAGGTCCAGTACTTCTTCTACCCTTTGTTGCTTTCCCCAGAGTGTGTTCATTCTTTCATCTGTTACTTATTGAAAAAAATATTTATAGATTATTAATATGTATGTGACACTGGCTCTAAAGATTCTTCGATGCCCCTCTGTTATGCTTGGCTGAAATGATGCAATGTCTTTGCTAGTGTTAGGCGAAGGAGTCACTGAAACAAGATTGCTATGTGTTGGTTATTGTCGAAGTTCAGCAATGGACATATGTTAGCTCATTATACCATCTCCCTGTTTTGCTTAGCTTTGAAAAATTTTTCATAATAAAATGATTAAGAACAAAACCACATTTAGAATGCCTCCTCCCTGCAGACACTGAGCTGCTTTTCGTGCATAGAAGGGCCCCTCCCTCTGTCTTATACCTACGGCAAACTTTTGCCATCCTCCTAATGTAGAAGTGATTTTAAAATAAAATGGGAAGATCAAAATATCAGCTCGAGCCCTGCATGAAGTTAAACTGCAGGTCGAAGCTTAGATCTGTGATAAGTGGGCTCCGCAGTATGTCTTCCTTAAATTCAACTTATTTCCCAAATTGTTCTTCTCAGGTCGCGCCTCAGCTCAGGAAAAGAATGGCCCAGATGGCACTGTGGGCTAGGAGCTGAGCATGCGCAGATGCTCCTCCTCGTCTTAAGTTATAGAGCTGCTAATGCTTCATGGCAGGAGGAGATAAAGCCATAGAAGAGGCTGGGAAGGGCCCTTTGTCTTGCCTGAGAAGCCAACAAAGATTTTCTTACCCTCAGTTGGAATATAGATAGTCATTAATCAAATAAATACAGAAATAAATGTACCGTTGTCGTCATGACTAGCGCCAGCCAAAATAACTCAAGTGATCGGAGGGTCCCAGAAAAGAGCATCTGGCTAGGAAGGGCTTCCACTGAGAAAGGAAGAGGGAGCAGGGGAGTGCCGCAGAGAGGAAGAATAGCATTTTGCAAGGCCCCGCGACAGGGGAAGCCTGGGTTCCAGAGCAGGCCTATAGCCGGACGTAAGAGGAGGCAGCAGGACGTAGGGCTGCAGAGGTGACCCTGAGACACGTGCCACAGCGGGCTGTGGGTATGATTGAAAGCGCTGACAGGCTTGCCATCCCTGGCCCAGGGCATCATGGTTCTCATTAGAGATTTCAGTCCATTCTCAGTTCCTTCAAGAACAGAGCGTGGTCTTCCTTCTAGAGGATGACTTGACTCTCTTGTGTCAGTCTTGTGTGTTTCCTGACACAGCCTCCTGTGTGCCTTATATTTTATTCTGTGAAGACTGACTTCTAGAATCTTTATGTAACCTTTAACATGTAAATGTAAAGAATGAAAGAGAAGCCAGGCATGGTGGCTCACGCCTGTAATCCCAGCACTCGGGAGGCAGAGGCAGGAGGATTGCTGTGAGTTCAAGGTTCAGTTGGCTACACAGTGAGCTCAGGGCTAGCCTGAACTACAAAGTGAGACCCTGTCTCCAGGAAAAAAAAAAGAATGAACGAGAACAGGGCTGTGGGAGTGTAGTATAATGGCTGCAGCCTTCTTTCCTAGGCCTTCCTGTATTTGTTCATATGGAATATGAATTACTGCAAGCAGTCTCCACTATTTTATACCCCAGGTAATGGGGCCTGACTCATGTCCAACACCAGATAACCAGAACTGCCCCAATTAGGAGCGGGTACCTCCAGACTCTGTGCAAATAAAGACAGTTTAAAGTGAGAGTTTATTAATTTTTCAGGTAAGCATGTTTGGAAGAAATGGAATCATTTCCTGTCCTTCAGACATAAAGAAATCTTTATGACACCTTGCCTATTTTAGCAATTTCCCACTGAGAGAATTAATTTATGTTGTGGTAGAGCTGTATCATTTTCAGTCTGTCAAGATCATTGGTAAGTTATTTGCTGCTTGGAGAACATTCCGTGTAAACATCAAAAATTAGCGGAGGAAATGGTTTCTTAAACCCCTAGCTGGTACAGTTTTGATTGTGTACATTTTTCAATGTTCAGAATGTTATTTTACCTGTAGTTAGAGAGATCAGATTATTTCACTTGACTAATGTGGTTCCAGTCACTTTCTTTGCCAGGTTGTAAATAATACCCCACATTTCTCCCTCCTAAATCCAGTCTTCCAAGCACTATATTCAAGGTGCATTCCAGGGTTAGAAGAAACAAGTCATCGTATAGGAAATTTCATTTATAAAATGTCTTGAAGTGTGCCTTCTTGACCAGACCGAATCAGAGCTAAGCTTCAACCCAGCATTTCTTACATTGCCTTGGATTCAATTCAAGTGTTTTTCAATTTCTAGGAGAACCTTCTCATCTTTTTCACTTTCTATCCTTATTTATATTCTCTTATAATATAGTAAAAGAAAGTATTCATTTAAGAAAATCCTAAAATAGTTTAAAGTGTGCTCTAGTGAACTTTTTGATAAAGGACCAGATAGTCAACGTCTCACATAGGCCTTCCGATCTGCTGCAGCCCCTCATCTCAGTTGCCATAGTGGGAGAGTAGCCATGGCATCCTGTGAACAAATGGGCATGGTGTGTTCTATTAAAAAATCAGACTGTACATAAGATATCATCTGCAAAAGCAGGCCAGGCTTGGCCCACAAATGAAAGTTTCCAAGCCTCAGTGTAATTCATAAAGATGTGGCATTTAAAGACAAGCATGATAAAATTACTTCAAAATAAGGTATAGCAACTGCTTTAACAATAAGAACAGCTAATGAATAATTTCCATGAAGGAAAGGCAACAAATGCCATGGAGTGTTTACTGCTTGTACTTACTGTCTTCTTTATGTATCATGGTGGTTTTTAGTCCTGACACCAGCCTTGCTGAGACATTGTTAGTCTCATGTAGAGATAAAGAAGTAGCTTTGACTATGGTTAGTGTGATACATCCCTGTGTTTGATATTCCAAGAACGCAGTGTAGGAGCAAACGGGGTGATGCATGCCTATCATCTTGGGCTATAAACAAGACTTTCTGTCTCTCTGTCTCTGTCTATCTGTCTGTCTTTGTCTCTCTCTGTCTCTTTCTCTGCCTTTCTCACACACACACACACACACACACACACACACACAAAACAAGAAACATAGTTTTTCCAGTGCACTGACTCCATATTCACTGTTATTAGACCTTCATCCATCTAACCTCATAAATTATTATTAACTTGATTCTTCCAAACTGTAAAGTAAAATATACAGAAGCACTAAAACTATGGTTCAACTTCATTCACTCATTGACAATAATTTCCACTTGTACTTAGCCAGCTGGTTCTCTGAATTTACTCTAGAGAAGCAGTTGTTAAATATCCCACCTACAAGCCAGCTGTTAAGTTATTATCTTGAAACTGGCCACAGAGAGCATATTTACACCAGTGAAACTGGGAAGTACCTCTTATCAGCAGTGTGCCTGCTCTTCCTTTTACCACTATACCATGATTTTATCCTTTCAGTGTTTACCAATCTATCTCAGTTTGAAGTTCAAGAGGTTATGGGGTAAACTGAATCTAGGAATAAACTTAAAGTGCACATCATCCATCAATCAATAAATAGCTTGAACAGTACATTTAAAACAGTGCAGTGCTGCTTGCTCCTGCTGCCTCTTGCGCCACCTATGGGCGAGGAAGAGAGAGGCACTGCAACTGCCACCACCAGTGGCTGGCTACCTTGCACGCACTGTGCAGGAGAGGAGAGCAGCCCACCACTACCAGACACTAGCTGGCTCTGTGCCTTGATTCTCCTCAGCATAGAACAGCAGAGGCGACAGCCAAAAGACTGAGCTGAATGAGGACAAGCCAACACCCAGGAGACGAGTTTCTTTCCAGGACTGAAATGTTACTGTACCACAGAGACTGGGTGAGAGATAACTGTGAGAGGTTTGGAGGGTGAGAGCTGTCAGAGGTCTCCTGGGATGCCCTGAGCTGCTCAGGATCAAGCCAGAAGTTCAACTTGTGTTATGTGGTAGGAATTCAGGTTCGGAGAGTGTAACCTTTAAAAAAGAGGATTTGGGGCTGAGGATGTAGCTCAATAGTTCTGCCCCTACCTAGCAAGTGCAAGGTCCTGAGTAGTTCGATTCCCAGTACTGAGAGAGAGGGGGGTGGGGGATCTGAAGGAGATAGCTACACTAAAGGCATAGATCTCTTTGCTCTTGGTGGTTTGTGAGTTATTCTTGGAGTTGTCAGTATCCTGTTTATATTTGATGTCATTGTTGTTGCTGACTTTACTACTATAGCCAAGATGATGTAGTGCTAGCTATGAGAAATGCCTAAAAATATCTTTAAAAGAAGAAGAAAACATCAACAATAGATCCCGCAGCTGCTAGATGACTCAAAGACTATTATAACAGTAATTGGAATTAATGAAAATCAGAAAGCAACACAAAGGACGTTATTTACAGAAGTAATAAGAGAATACTTTCTAGGCTTGAAAAAAGAATTCAACATGCAGATAAATGATGTATATAGAACCTCAAGTAGCCATGATCAGGAAAACATCATTCCATACCACACAAAATTAAAATATCAGAAATTCAACACAAAAATAGAATCTTAAAAGCTGTGAGAGAAAAGCAATGAATCACCTACATAGGAAAACCCATCAGAATTACAACAGACTTCTCAATACAAACCTTAAAGGCAAAGAAAGCTTGGAATGAAATGTTTCAAGCCCTTAAAGAAAAACAACTTTCGGGCTGGGGATTTAGCTCAGTGGTTCCGGCACCTGTCTTGCAAGTGCAGGACCCGAGTTCGATCCCCTAGTAACCACATATAATACTGGGCATGGAGACTCACGCCCAGCAGCAATCAGTACCACATACCACAGTGCCAGGCGTGGTGGCTCATGCCTGTAATCCCAGCACTCGGTTGGAGGATTGCTGTGATGTGAGTTTGAGGCTGAGCTAAGGCCGGACTGAACTACAAAGTAAGACACTGTCTCAAAAAAAGAAAAACAACTTTCAACTTACATTGATATACCCTCCAAAATTATCCTTCAAAATTGATGAATAAATAAGATATTTACATGATAAGGAGCACCTAAAGAAATTTATATCAGTAAACTAGCACTCCAAAAATTTCTCAAGGATATCCGAGAAAGAACAGTGAGGCTAACTGACCAAAGGACCAATGGGACAAATGCATCAGGTATGACTAGCAATTAAGTAAAAGAGCAAGAAAGCAAAACAGTGACAAGTAACTAATACAGTAATAGGAATGTTAGTACCTATCAGTTATAACTAACAATGTGAATACATTCAATTCACAAATCAAAATAGACAGATTAACAGAATGGATTGGGAAACAAAATCCAGTGATAATACATACAAGAAACAGAACAAACTAAAATTCCAAGGGAAAAAACATTATCTGAAGGGGCTAGGGATGTAGCTTGGTGACACAGTGCCTGCCTGGTGAGTAAAAGGTCCTGCATTAAATTCCCAACACAGAAACAAAACAAAACAACAAAAAAGAGATAGAGATAGAGAGAGAGAGAGAGAGAGAACTCCATTCCACGCTATGGGAACCAAGCAAGAAACAAACAAGAATAGTTATCTTGTTTTCAAAGTGGACTCTGACCCAAAGTTCATCAAAAAGGGACAGAGAAGGAGGTTACATACCAGTCAATGGGAACTGTTCCACAAGAGGGGCAACACTTATATGCACCAAACCACAGTGCACCCAACTTCATAATGCAAACACTAATGACATAAAAGATCAAATAAACATCAATACAATTATACTGGTATGTTAGTTACTTTTCTGTACTTGCTGGGATAAAATATCTGACACCCAAAGTTTAAGAGGAAAGGGCTTATTTGGCCTATGGTTTGTAGAGATTTCAGTCAATAATCAGCAAACCAAGGCAGCTTAGCATAGGATCATTGAAAGAAAGAACAGTTATGGCAGATAGATAGTAATAAAGCAACAGAAAATGTTAAGAGCACCTTTCTGTTCCTTTTATTTTACTCAGACTACTGGGATTAAGGCAGTGCCAAATCAGTCATTCATGTGCAGTGGTTTAGTAACCACACACTCTAGATTCACCCACCTATGACCTCGTGAGGCTTTGGGCAAACCGTAACACAGGAGAAACCCAGTATCCTGATATCATAAGTAGACAGATCAAAAACACAGAAAACTTGGGGGCCGGGGATATAGCTCAATGGTTCCAGCGCCTGTCTTGCAAGTGCAAGGACCCAGGTTCAATCCCTGGTAACCACATAACAATACTGGGCTTGGAGACTCACCCCAGCAGCAACCAGTACCAACAACATACCACAGAGCCAGGCATGGTGGCTCACGCCTGTAATCCCAGCACTCAGGAGGCAGAGGCAGGAGGATTGCTGTGATGTGAGTTGGAGGCTGAGCCCAGGGCCAGCCTGAACCACAAAAGCAAGACCCTGTCTAAAAAAACCTTAAAAAAAAAAAAAAAAGAAAACTAACAGAAATAAAGTTGAACCAAATCTTTCAACAAATGGACTTAATAAAAATCTATAGAATGTTCCACCCAACAACAAAAGAGTGTGCATTCTTTCTGGTAGCGCATGACACTTTCTCCAGGGTTGATCACAACCTAGCCAAAACAGCATGCTTATGCAAGTACAAAAGAATCACAATTTTACCATGCATATTAACAAATCACAGGCAGTAAAACTAGAAATGCACACCAAAAGAAACCACAAAACTATGCAAAAGTATAGAAATTAAACAACACATTCTTGAATAATCAGTGGGTCACAGGATAAATTAGGGATGAAATAAGACCCTTCCTAGAATTAACTTATGATTGCCAGTACAGCGTACCAACACTTAGAGGAGATCATCGGAGAAGAAATTTACAGGTGGGAAAGCAAAATCAGAAAAATAGAAGAAGCCCAAATTAAAAAAACCTAATGATGCATCTCAAGGTTGTACATAACTAAGAACAATCAAAATACAGAGCTTGTTCAAAGAAGGAAATTATAAAGATTAGAGCTTCTGCTATTCTATCAGTGAAATGGAGACCAAAAAATGTACAAAGGGTAGGTGAATTGAAAATTTGATTCTTTGAAAGAATAAAGAGAATAGGCAAACCTTTAGGCAGTCTTACAACGAAAGAAAGAAAGTAAGAAAGAAAGAAAGGAAGGAAGGAAGGAAGGGCAAGACTCAAATCAGTCCAATTAGTAGTGAAAAAGGTGAAGTCACCTTGAATACTGCCAAAACTCATAAAAATTTATTAGCAACAACTGCACAAACCCCTGTACCAAAAAATTACCAAAATGGAACCAAGATGACTTAAAAATCTTGAATATTCCAGTAATACACAGTGAAATTAAAACAGTCAGTAATTTTTAAAAATCTACTAAGAAAAGTTCAGGACCTCATGGATGCAATGCCAATGTCTACAATAGACTCTGGGAAGATTTAACACCAATAGTTCTCAAACTCTTTAATGAAATTAAGAAGGAAGGAGTATTATAAAAATCATTCCTGGGAGCTTAGCATTACCCTGATCCCAAAATCAGACAAGGATCCAACCAAAAAAGAGAACTACAGCTCAGTTTCTATAATGAATATAAATCCAAAAATCCTCAACAAGATACAGGCAAATAGAGTGCAATAAATCATCAAAAAGATCATATACTATGACCAAATAGGCTTCATTCCAGGGATGCAAAGATAGTTCAACATACACAAACCATACACAGATTCATCACATAAACAAAGAAGTCGTATGATCATCTCAATAGACACAGAAAAAGCCTTTGACAAAATCCAGCACCCATTAATGATTAAAAGCCTGAAGAAAATAAGTATAGAAGGACCTTGTCCCAATCTGATAAAAGCCATTTATGACAAACTCTTTTTTTTTTTTTTTTTTGGTTTTTTGAGACAGGGTCTCTCTTTGTGGTTCAGGCTGGCCCTGAGCTCAGCCTCAAACTCACATCACAACAATCCTCCTGCCTCTGCCTCCCAAGTGCTAGGATGACAGGCATGAGCCACCACGCCCAGCACTGTGGCATGTGGTACTAGTTGCTGCTGGCCGTGAGTCTCCACACCCAGTATTGTATGTGGTTACCAGGGATCGAACCTGGGTCCTTGCGCTTGCAAGACAGGCGCCGGAACCACTGAGCTAACTCCCCAACCCCCATTTATGACAAACTTTGCCACCATCATATTAAATAGGGAGTAACTGGGTTGAGGATTTAGCTCAGTGGTTCTGGCACCTGCCTTGCAAGCTCAAGGTCCTGAGTTCAATCCACAGTAACCACATACAACAATGCTGGGCATGGTGACTCACACCCACCAGCAATCAGAACCACATACCACAGTGCTGGGCATGGTGGCTCACACCTGTCATCCCAGTACTCGGAGGCAGAGGCAGGAGGATTGCTGTGAGTTCGAGGCTTGCCTGGACTACATAGTGAGCTCAGGGTCGGCCCCAACTACAAAAGAGACACCTTGTCTCCAAAAACAGGGAATAACTGAACACTTTCTTTCTAAAATTAGAATCAAGACAAGGATGTCCAACATACCAACTCCTGTGCAACATAGTCCTTGAAACATTAGCCAGAGCAGCCAGGCAAGAAAAAGATGCAGAGATATGTATAGGGAAAGATGAAGTCAATGTATTGTTATTTGCAAGTGAGTGATCCTCTACTTATGAGACTCTAAAAATTCCACAAAAAGACTGCTGAAATTGATAGCCAAATTCAGCAGTGTAGCAATAATAATAAACATATAAAAATCAATAGCTTTTCTATACACTAATAATGAACTCACTGAGAAAGAAATTAGGAAAACAAAATCATTCACAGTAGCACCAAGAAAAATTAAATACTTAGAAATTAACCTAACCAAGGAAATGAAAGCACTCTACAATGAAAATAACATCAGTCTGGAAAAAAAAGAAATTGAGGAGAACATCAAAAATAGGACAATATCCCTTGGTCCTGGCCAGGCAGAACTAATATAATCAAAATGACTATTTCCAAAATTAATATATTTAACACATCTCAGCCAAAACACCAATAGTATATCTCACAGATCTAGAGAAAACAATCCTAAAATGTATCTGGAACTGAAAGAGTTCCAGAATAGCCAAAGTGATCCTGGGTAACAAGCAAAGCAAGGCATCACCGTACCAGATTTGAAGTTGTGCCACAAAACTATTGTGATTAGAATAGCATGGTACTGGCACAGAAACAGGTGTGTAAATTAATGGAACAGAATAGAGGAAGCAGAGCCAACCCTGGGTACCTTCAGCGATTTGATTTTTGTAAAGGAGGCCAAAGGCCTGCACCCAAGAGCCTCTTTAATACATGGTGCTGGGAAAATTGGATATCCACGTGCAGAAGATTGAGTCTAGACCCATACATCTTACCACACACTAAACTAGAATAAAAACAGATCAAAGATCTAAATGTTAAAACAGAAACACTTACTCTGCTGGAAGATAAAATAGGTAAAACTTTTGAAGATGTAAGCATAGGCGAGGACTTTCTAAACAGAACCCCAAAGCAGAAGAAATAATACCAAGAATCAGCAAGTGGGATCATTCCAAACCTAAAAGCTTCTGCACAGCAAAGGAAGCAACCAGCAAAGTGAAGAGACAGCCTACAGTATGGGAAAAAAAAATGTTGTCAGCTATTCCTTCAACAGGGGACTAATGTCTAGAACAAATATAAAGAACTCAAAAACTCAGAACCCCCAAATAAAAGACCCAATTTTTTAAAAATGTGTAGTTTAAATTGATAGACATTTCTCAGAAGAAATATGAATGGCTAATATGTGAAAAAATGTTCAACACTGCTGGCCATTAGAAAAATGTTAATTAAAACTGCATAGGTTTTAATATCATCTTAACTCCAGAGATATCATCTTACTCCAGAAAGAAGGGTTATCATCAAAAAGTCAAATAAAAGCAAATAGTGGAAAGGATGTGAGGAAAAAAGAACCCTACTACATTATTAAAAATCCATTATGGGGCCGGGGATTTAGCTCAGTGGTTCGGGCACCTGTCTTACAAGTGCAAGGACCCGGGTTCGATTCCCAATAACCACATACAATACTGGGTGTGGAGACTCATGCCCAGCAGCAATCAGTACCACATACCACAGTGCCGGGCTTGGTGGCTCCTGCCTGTAATCCCAGCACTCAGGAGGCAGAGGCAGGAGGATTGCTGTGATGTGAGTTTGAGACTGAGCTCAGGGCCAGCCTGAACCACAAAGCGAGACCCTGTCTCAAAAAAACCAAAGCAAAACAAAACCAGTATGGATCGGCTGGGGATTTAGCTCAGTGGTTCCAGCCCCTCCCTTGCAAGTGCAATCCCCAGTAACCACATACAACAATGCTAGGAGTGGTGACTTACACCTACCAGTAGTCAGTACCACATACCACAGTGCCAGGCGGGGTGGTTCACACCTATAATCCCAACACTTGGTAGGCAGAGGCAGGAGGATCACGGTAAGTTCAAGACTGAGCTCAAGGGCAGTCTGAACTACAAAAGTGAGACCCTGTCTCAGAAGAAAAAAAAAAATCGGTATGCGGACTCCTCACATTAAAAATAGAAATTCTATTTGACTCAGTTATCTCCCTTCTAAAAACCTTCCCAAATGAATTAAGGTTCTATTACATAATAAGTGCATCCCTATGCATAGAGCAGCACAGTTTGTAATAGCGACATCTCAGATGCATGGACAAAGAAAATGTGGTGTTTATGCATAATGGAGTGCTGCCTGTGCCACAGAGAGAGTTGAGGCATTCACAGGCAAATGGAGGCAACTGGAAAACATGTTAAAGGAAGTCAAATGCACAAGCTTAATATTGCATGGTTTCTCCTATATAAAAATCTCAAAAGCAAACACACAAATATATGTATTTATGTATGTATGTATATTTATGTATGCATGCATAGAGAAAAAAGAGAGTGCAAAATAGAGGATAGACAAATAGGAAATACAGAGAAGTTCAAATAATTCCCCAAATTATTCCATTGTTTCAAAAATTTTAAGATATATAGTTTTATTTTTCATTTATATTACTTGTATCTCTATGTCCCTTGAAAAGAAAGTACTGTCCTTTTATTTGTTTCTCTGTGAGAGCCTTTTTTTGTCTAAGACTTGTACTCTGAGTAACATTGGTCCTTCTTTTTGAGATCTTGATATTAACTATTGTTACTCTTACTATTTTGTTATTAAATTTTATTTTTATAGAGTGAGAATACTTTTTATAGTGTATTAATATCTACTTGTATTACTTTGAAATTTCAAAAAAAGTTTAAACTGCAAAAACAAAAGAAGAACCATTAGAGTATTTTGTAGCCACTCAAAAGAAGTTACTGTGTGGGCTGGAGATTTAGCTCAGTGGTTCCGGCGCCTGTCTTGCAAGTGCAAGGACCCAGGTTGGATCCCCAGCAACCACATAGAATACTTGGTGTGGAGACTCACGCCCAGCAGCAATCAGTACCACATACCACAGTGCCAGGCGTGGTGGCTTACGCCTGTAATCCCAGCACTTGGGAGGCAGAGGCAGGAGGATTGCTGTGATGTGAGTTTGAGGCTGAGCTCAGGGCCAGCCTGAACTACAAAGCGAGACCCTGTCTCAAAAAACAAAACAAAACAAAACAAAAAAACAGAAGTTACAGTGTAATGACATAAAAAGATTTTCACATTATATTGTAAAGTGAAAACGTGATGCAAAATATAGGTGCACTACAATGTTAATTTTATATTTTACTCCAAAAAGTTTATTAGAGTTTCCATAATATGATAGGACAAGTATTTATTTTCTTTTTATTCATCTTTCCTAAATATATCTTTATTCACAGAATGGAGTATTACTCTGCCATAAAAAATGATAAGTTTGAATCATTTATACTTAAATGGACATACCTTGAGGATATCCTCATAAGTGAAATAAATAGGTCACATGTAGATACCTATTGCATCTTTTCTCTGGTATGAGAAAATGAAGATGTAAATGAGTCCTAGAATTGTATGTTACATATTGTGAAATAGAAAATACTCAAAGTAAAATAGAGTGAAGGGGGAAAAATAATGATATTATAACAAAAAAGAAAGGAAACAAATTTTAGGTATATAGGGGGGTGGTAGGGTGGGTAGGGCTATGGGAAAAAAGGAGAATTAAGTTGTGTCTTATACTGATACAAATCCCCATTATGGAGTGCAATCATGATACATATATGTAATGTACCAATAAGGATTTAAAATAAATAAATATATCTTTATTCAATTTCTAGTAAATGATCTAAACTAGTACATATAATCAGAGGATATAAAAATACTGAACCAAAAAGGGAGTTTTGGGGTTTTTTTTGTTTTTTTCAAACAGGGTCTCATTTTGTAGTTCAGAGTGATCCTGAACTCATTATGTAGCCCAGGCCAGCCTTGAACTCACAGCAATCCTCGTGCCTCTGCCTCCTGAGTGCTGGGATTACAGGCGTGAGCCACCATGCCCATATCATTGTGATATGTGGTACTAGGGATTGAACTTGAGACCTTGCATTTGCCAGGCAAACACCCAAACCACTGAGCTAAATCCCCACCCCAGAAAAGAGAATGTAGTAGATTTCTTCCCATCACATTAGTTTAACCTGGGCTGGGAGTAAGGCTCATCCTGTGTAAAAGGCCTAGGCTACCGTTTACATCCATCAATAGGGAATAGAGTGGATTACTTGTTGCATACTTAAGAAAGTATAATCTTCCCTCCTAAGCAGTCTTCCTCCTGGAAGCCAGTGACTTTCAATCAGACTGATCATTGACATCAGCTGGAGAACTCTGCAGACCCCGTGTGCCTTGGCTCTGGCCCACAGGCCCCAACTGGCTGCTGTTTTCAAATGTGATCGATCGTTGTAGCTACAGTTTCTTCCTAGTTTGGATTAACATATTTTCACACTGTCTGGACAAAGCCACTGCCATCCAGCCTTTTCACCTCCAGGGACAAATCCAGGGGCATGAATAGATGCTTAAGTGCATCTCGATAGAGAAGTCATGGAAAGAGTTGGTTGTATTGCTGATTATAATAATACTGCACAGTCTCTCCTGGAAAATACTCAAGTATGTATATGTATTTTGGCCCATGTGAAGGGAAAGAATCAATTATTAAACTACAGAAAGATACCCAAGGAATTTAAGCCATTTTGCTTGTTTTCTTGTTTAGACAATAAATCCAAAATTTAAGTTTCTAAACTGTTTTATTTTACTTCATATTCCTTACAGTAGAGTCTTTGGCTCTTTTAATAAATTATTCAAATTACAAAGATTTTTTAAATTTTTAGGAGTTACATATAGAAAATCATATCAAATAGGAAAACATTAATATTTCCTTGAGGGTAAAAATCCTCAGAAGTACAGACTTATAGAACTGATAGTTTCCAAATGCCAAGCAAGATTCTGTCTAAATACGGTGGAAGTGGACTCCCAAACTTTTCTTTCTAGACAGAAATGAAAATTAAATAGACTTAATAAAGACAGATAGTCTTGGAGGAGAAAATATCACCATAATAAGTTCTAACTAAGGTAATATACCTTCCCATATCTACCCCAAAAGAAGAGAGAGAAAAGAAGGCTTTCCTGTTTCATAGTGGAAAATAAGAAGAGAAAAGCAAAGTATTTCAGCTTGACTGAATTTTGGAATCTACTTACAAATTCCTGAGGACATAGTTTGGTTTTTCTAACAGGTTCTGGCATAAAGAGCTGAATGTCTGGATAGTTGCTAAGAAACATTCCTAAGTCTTACTACTAAGAGAATGGTCCTGACAGATCTTTCCTGTCTCACGTAAATGCCCTGTTGGTTGCTGCAGAGAAGCAAGACCCAGTGCTCTGCCATCTGGCTTCAGTTACACCCAGGGCAGCACAGGCTTCTTTACTTTGTCCCATCTGTATCCTCTGGCCTCCGCTTTGGACTGACTAATGAAACTTTTATCCTGTTGCCTGTCTGTCCTGCTCCAGTCTTAGTCCTCAGCATCCTCAGTGTGGCTACTAATTTTTAGCTTCTATTTGCTATTCAAAGCATTGATAGAGTGAAGATGACAATGGTGAAATAGTGTTTCACTCCTTTTCAAAATGACTTCATTCCATTTATTTAGAAACCTTCCCAAATGAAACTTGTTTACATGAATAATCAAATAAATGATAACCTGAAATAATAATAGTGTCTTTACAGCACACAAAAATATTCTCCTTCATCATGTAACCCTCCACTCCCATACTAGGAATCGAACTCAGAACTTGTGAGGCAGGCATAGCGCCACTGAGCCAACTCCCCCATATAATTTGACCATTGAACAGCACAAGCGTGACTGATCCCACTTTAAAAGCAAAGAAGTTGAGGGTCCCTTAAATCTCTCACCCAATTTCAGATGTCTCCAAATGGAGTAGCTGCTGTTTAACACAACACCAGGATCTTTTCACTGGACACGATTATTTGAGCCTATCTTTTGTTAGCGTGTACTGTGCTGGGTACGAGGGACACAGAAACGCAGGAAACCCGGCCCTCAAGTGTTAGTCATCTCTAAGTGGAAGCAGGCTGAACACAAGTAGGAGCAAGTGAACACAGCGTACACACTCGGTCTAACCTCAGTAGCACAGGCAGGACACGATGGAGGTACATGTGGGGTTATTCTCTGTGGTGTTCACCTCCGTAGTGTCTAGGTAACTGTGAGACAAATGTAACTTCCAAAGGAGCTGGAATACTGTGACATTAGAGAGAAAGCATTTGGGCAGCCCGTGATCACTGCAGGAGGATGGGCGTAGGGAACACGCGAGCTGACTGGATGTGTTGGCTACGGGTTGGATGAGGATCCTGCATGTTCTAAGATCCTCTAGAGCAGCATGAGCACAGGAGAAGGGGCTCCGAGTCCCTGACATGTGAGACATCTACACTCAAGTCTTGGTTCTGGGGCTTGGGGGACAGCTGGTCTTACATTTTTCTATGCCTCATTTTCCTCATCTATACAGTGATAAGAATATCTACCTCCTCGTAAGGAGTATGAAGCGAGGACAGGGCCTGAAGCCGTGCTCTTATAAACATCCATGGATACCAGCCTAGCAGGCGGCTCTGACACCTGTCCTGGTAAATGAACCGTATGTTCAGGAAACCACAGCCTGACGGTGGAGGACACGGCTGCTGTTGCCGGCTGCTTAGGGCTTTTCACCGTGGCTTTGCAGCAGTTTCAAAAAGAAAGGAACATTTTCTGCTCTTAGCAGAATCCTGCCTTTGGGGGCAGACGGTGTTTCACCGGCCTGGCCATGACTGCTCGAGCATGTTTATTTTTGGTCTGTAAGCTCAGAGAGGCTGATTCCAGGAAGCTGCCGTGCAGGTGGTGTCTGCTAATGCCTGGCTCCAGGCACAGGCGTGTTTCCAGGGAGAGGAGGCCAGACCCTTTCCTTGTCAGCATGAAGACCGATGCTAGATCTAAGGGTCTGTGAGACCAAAGAAAAACACAGACAGTTGGGACTTCAGCAAAACTACTAATGTCAGAGCTTTCAAGAACACTATCAAAGAAACTCGGACAAGCAACAGAATAGGTGAAAATATTTGCAAATCATGTATCTGATAAAGATTATATTCAAACAATATGTTGGCACACTCCCATAATCCTAGCTAACTCTAGAGGCCGAGCAAGGGGAATCACAGTTGAAAGCCAGAAGCTTGGGCAGCATCGGAAGACTCTGTCTCAAAAGAAAAAGGGCTAAATGTGTGATCATAGTGTATATCTAAAATGTACCAATAAGCTCAACGAACATAAAAAGAAAGGCTGAGGATATAGCCTGATGCTTCCTGGATTCATCCCTAGTACTCTTTACACACATAGTCAGTATACATGAGAAGCTCCTAGCCACAATATGGAAAGAATTCTTATAACTAACTTTAATTAAAAATGAGGAAAAATTTTTAAATGATTTATTAAGTATTGATTATTATTATTACTAACCAGAAGCAGTTTAGATTTTATTACCAGGGACAGTAGAGGTAAAGATTTGACTAGTCACTGATTATTATATCCTCTTCTGTTGCTGTAGGAAATGTAGGAGTAAAGCCAGGGATTTAGCTCAAGTGTGACTGCACCTACCTCAAAAGCACAAGGACACCCAAGTTCAATCCTGGTACTGAAAAAAAATAACAGAAATGCAGTAAAGGTAGCCGTGACCCCATAACTGTAAGATGGGTAACCTGAGGTGTTTCCAGCAGGGGCCCACATTCACTAGCTCTCACCCCTCTCTTGCTAAGGGATGTGTCCACTAGACCCAGCCACTACCCTAGTCAAGAAGAGGGGACTTTTGTCCCACCCACTCTGGAGTCCTTGTAATTTCAGATAGTCTCTAAGAAGAGGAGCTGAACATCTCACAGGTAAGATTTATATGAAGGTCACAGGGCCGTGTATGCAGCAGAAAATGAGGCAGCAGAGGTCACTGTCCCTCCACCCAATTGAGAGGGTGAGGCCAACAGAGCTCCTAGCTCCTTCAGGGCTACAAAACTGAGCGATGTTGACCTGCAATTTTTCTCTCTCTTTACTCCAGTGGAATGAAAGTCTATGTCCACAAGAGTGGCTTTACTCCCAGTGGCCCAAAGTATTAAGGAGTCTACACTCAAGAAAATAGACAAGTAAACTGTGATACAGTATGTGAAGTCCAAGTACAGGCACAGCGTCTATGGTGATAGAAGTCAGATCAGGAGTTGCCTTGGGTGTGGGGAGAAGCACACAAAAGAAACTTCTGGACTGAGGGATATAATTTATACATCGACTGGATATTGATTATATAAACATGTACATCTGTCAGGCTCACCAAGGTACATTCTTAGGAGCTGTGCATTTCACCAAAGTTAGATTTTACCTCAAATTTTAAAAATAAATAAATAAATAAAGATAATGGCCCAGGCTGATGAGGAAGAGGAGTCTCCAAGTTCTACTCCTTGAATTAGTACATTGCATTTCCTCTGCTGTAAACAAGCCATGCAGCAAGAGAGGAAATACAGGCATGCAGTAGTCTGAGTATGAAAATCTCAGGAATTTCCTCTCCATTGAAGAAAGACTATAAACAGAATAGTAACCTCAGTTTTAGCAGAGGAGCACCAAAAAAAGCCATAGAGTGGACAAATAAAATAGCCACCTCATATAGGGGAGAGAAAATTTTTTAAAAGATCTAGGTGCCAAACTGTCCTTTGACACAATTAGAAATTGTTTAATGTTTCATAGACCATGATAGTACCTAAGTCTTGCAATACTCTAAATGTTTTGCTTCCCGTGAGATGAAGAGCATTTTGTTACACTGAGAACTGTAGAAGAAAGAGAAAGGAAAGGAAACTTGAAAGTTTCAGCCCATGTCAGGCACATCCTCTGCACCTGAGGGAAGCTCAGACCTGGACAGGCAGGCCCCCCCTGGCAGCTTCCGCTCAGGTTTAATCTCTGCAGTAGCACAAGGATGTTGATAGTTTAACCTATAATAGATTTTTGTGATTTACCATTTTAACATTGCTTTTTTTTGTATTAATGTTCAGGCAAAGTGAGGCTACTGTACTTCATGACTGGCGTTTAGTTCTAAACCTAAATTTTATCCCAAATATTAACTATATTTTTTTATCAAAACACAAATATGTCCACTTGCCACTGGGTAAGATCTGAAGTGTCCCCCCAAGAAGAGATAAACATCTTAATTCAGAGTACTGAGTAGATTCTTGGCTCTCCTCACAAAAAAAGAACTTCAGGATGCATCAAGAAGACAGATAGACAAATTTTATTAAGCCAAGTTAAAGAAGTATACACTGAGAGAAAATATAGGCCCTCCAGAGAGACACCCTATGTTCTATGCCTGGAGACACACATATGTTCTTCAAAGTATTCTTTAATGTAGGTGATATAAGCTTTCATTGTGTGATGTAAGTTTTCATTTCTGAGGCAGGGTCTTGAGCTGTACTCCAAGCTGAGCTCAAACTCAAGATGAATGGGTTGGGGATGTAGCTCATTGGCACCACACCTGCCTCAAACTTGAAGTGATCCTCCTGCCTCAGCCTTAAGAGTGCAGAGATTATAGATTTGTGCCATCACACTAGACTTGATCCAACATATTTTGTTTTAAAACATTCTTTAAATACTTTTGAATCTGTTTGTTCATCTGAAGGTGAAGTTCCTAGCCTTTACCTTAGCGACTAGGTTAATTTATTATGAACGTAGAGCATCTTTAAAGGATTTGGGTATCATGAGCCTGAAAGAAAAGAACACACACATAGGTAAGCATCAGAAGTACAAATGGACTTAGAGCGCAAAGATGGGGGTTACTGAAATGAGCAACCTTGGATAACCTGATGTCTTAAACCTAGTTTTCCTTTTATCTCCCTCACTTCTCTCTTGGTTTCTTCTTTTCTGTGTCATAGTGTTTAGAATTCTCACTGGAAACCCATAAGGTCTTTCTAGTCATATTTCACCCAGTGCCTGGAAGCGCAGTCAAGCCTTTGTCCCTAGATCCGAGTTGCCTTTTCTTTTCCCACAGAAATCTGTGCACTAGCCAATTCATATCCAGAAAGATCACGAGATCGAGTTGTTGTAACCGTTGCATATTAAGACTCAACTGCTTTCCCTTCTACCCACCAGAGTGCCATCTTTTCAAGCCAAGGCCCAGAGCGTTCACACACACACACACACACACACACACACACACACACACACACACATATACACGAGACCCACCATGGCACACTTCCCTGTAATTTCCATCTGGAACCAAGGGCCAGCACTGAGATAGGAGGGCTGGGCTGGAAGCCTGGGGAGTGGGGTGGGGTCTCCTGAAAACACAACCAACAAGCACACGCTCAGCACCCTCACACACCTAACGTGACGGTGGGAGGGGTTTAGCACTGATGAGCTCACAGACCTGCATTTCTAAGGAAGCCTTGTCTTCTCCCCCTAGCCCGATGCTTAAACATAGCCTATTAATATCAGAGACACCCTTTCATCTTTTCTTGTTGTGCTGGCACCAAACTTAATTTAGACGGTTTTTCCCTGTGGCTCCCATTTTAACAATAAAATGATCTTTGGCCACAACCGCTGCACAGCGTTAAAGAATCTGCAGAAAAATGATAACACTTTTGCTAAGCTCATTTGGTTTTGCTAAAAAGACAGTTGAAGTACAGAATCTCACTGCTTCTGTCCCAGGACTTTGCTCAGAATTCTTGGAAATGCACCGAAAAGGAAGTGGTGTTTGACAGGAAGCGGGAAGCAGGTTGCTGGAATCTTTCTGCTGCCAGGAATGAAAAGGTCTCTGCTTGTGCACTTTTAGCACCTTGCTAACCGAGTCTCATAATTCCTCTGTGGAAACTGTGTAGTCCCATTAATTTATATCCATCAGATCAAAGGTGTGCTTCATATTCCACTGAGCTGAATACGTATTTTTTTTTTTAACTGAGCCAATGCTGGTTTTGGTTTTTTTGAGACATGTTAGTTGTTGTCTATGTGAGGCTTTCCCGGCTGGAGAGGGTGAGGCGCAGAATCAAGCACAGACCCTGGGGAAGGTTTATGGAACTCTCCGATTTATTCAAGCTTCAGTGTCATATATATAGCAAGAGGTCACAGGGCAGGGTGAAGGGTGGGAGGAAGGGAGGGTCTATTGTTTTGACCTAGGATTTTGCCCAATAAGAGAATTTTGCGAGTGGGAGGGTCTATCTGTCATGAGCTATGGGGGAAGGTGAGGCCATGGCTGAGAGACAAAAGGGGTGGGCTGTCAAGATGGCCGCTGACAAGGTTCAACACATGGGCACGAGTGTGCTCAAACCCCTCAGGGTCTCCGAGTCTGCAGGGAGACAGTCTCAACCTTTAGGCTCAGGAGACAGGCACATGGTTCACTCGCCCTAGCCAGACTTGAAGCTCTCCCTTAGCCTTTGTTTAACATCTATGGCCTCTGCTAAAAGCACAATATTGGAGTGAGTCTGGTTGTATCTGTGAGAAGCTCTCCATTTAACCTCTAAAACAAAAACAGGAGAAATATGAATAATATAGTAAGAACATATGGTGAGCTTAAAATGAGGCCACGGGCTCACTGACTTAAATTAGACCATCCTGTAACAATCTTGTGCCATAAAGACTCCCAGACATTATCAAAAGTAATAACATTACGGGCACGGGTATCATTAATCTGGGTAACAGTAAGTGTTAGCTGACAGACATGTTCATGGAAAGCTGAGTCCCAGGTGGTCTAAATATAGGAGGACAGATTTTGGTACTGGTCACAGTTGGTGCAGTGGTAGAGTGTGACACAAATATGGCTATAATTAGCATGACAGCAACCCCAAATTTGTGTCTCTAATAATTGAACTTCTTCCCATAACAAGTCCATCTGTGACTGAAGAGTAAGGATAGCAATTCGAACTTCTTGCAGCGTGGCCGTCATCTGTCCCAGGGCCTTAGATGTGGTGTGAGTGAGCTGATCATCTGTCGCTGCCGTGGCGATCTGGTTGTGGAGGACGGCGGAGGCAGTGGCTGTGGCTGAGACGGCAGCTACGAGGGAGACTATTACAGTGATGATGGCTGAGGCACCTAGGTCTCTTTTACTCGGGGATGAAGCACAAGGTTAAAGAGAGGATCTCCACTGATCCGGTCAGCAGAGAGGTTGACAGGGAGCCAAATTGCAGGGGGGATACGAATTATGTATAGAAACCATATGGAGGAGTGATTAACAAAATGGGGAGCAAGACAAGGCATAAGATATACTTGGGATTAGTGAAGCAGACAGATGCGGGGCTCATGGTGGTGTTCCCGGTAGTAGAGATAGGATCTGGAATAGATATGGAGTCTATGGCAGTAGGATAAAAGGTGGAATCATTACCAGAGGGGCAGTGGGATCGTGTTTTAATTAACTGCTACTAAAACTGAGGGGTTTGGCACTAGTGCCCATACTTGTATGTCCGAAGAAGCAGCAGCAACATGAGAGTTGGCCATGAGGACAGCACACAGCAGGAAAATCAGCATATAGTCAGGGCCAAAATATTAGCCCAGTTACCTTTTTAGTTTTTGTCTTTTAAACTTTGTTAAACATCCAGGAGAGAAAATCAGTATCTTTAGCATTTGTAATAGCAGTAATGAACTCAACTATCATAAATCTACTATATAAAAGACATTTAGTTATAAAACACAGTTAGGCAACTATTATAGTTAATTATAATTGTTTTAGTGGCTGGGTAACTGTCTAATGTTAATAGTAAAGAGCTGTAACTAAAGAACTATATATAATATTTTAGTATAACAATTGTGTCATAATCTTTGTGGTATATTTAAAAGTCTCTACTATAGTTAGACGTACTTACTGTCTTAAAAATGTAAAGCATATGTCTAAATCAAAAGGTGAATATCATATACAAAGTTTAAAGACCTGTATAATCATGAAGCATAAATACATTTTGTAAGATGGCAACAGAGACAGGATCTTGCTTTTTTTTGTAGTTCAGGCTGGCCCTGAGCTCAGCCTTGAACTCACAGCAATCCTTCTGCCTCTACCTCCCAAGTGCTGGGATTACAGGCGTGAGCCACCACACCCGCATTGTGGTATCAACCCTGGATTGTTGTATGGTTACCAGGGATCAAACCCAGGTCTTTGCACTTACGAGGCAGGCGCCGGAACTACTGAACTAAATCCCGGCCCAATGCTGATTTAATATACGAGCAAAGCACATATATAAGCAAAGCACATATATAAAATCAACCATGAGAAACTGAAGTTGGCTGAGGGACAGCTATCTGAATTTGGTATTTCTTGATGCCATAATGTATTGCTTTCTGTCTTAATACCTCAATTAGTAAATATTTTTCTTAAAAAGGCAGCCAAGCTGTGCTGAGTGACTATAGGCTCAAGGACAAGTTGCTTGGGAAAACCAAATAACTTTGAATAAAGTAACTAGTCAGTTCCTATTGTCTATCAACCCAGATCTATTTCTTTGCAAATACATACGTCTTTCAACGTTATCTAGTTTTTCAAATAACAAGACAGATGAAAAGTAAAGAAGGTTTCTGTTCTACAAAGTTGTGAAAATGGCACTTCCTGTGGGATACAATTCAAGCACTCTGAATAATCTGTGTCGTTTCACGTCTCACCAGCTGGGCGAGGCGTTGTGTGCCTTGTCCTTGCTGCTTGGGAGGCTGAAGCAAGAGCTTTGGATGAGCTCAGGAGACAGAGGCCAGCACGGACCACATGGTGAGATGCTGTCTCAGAAGGAGGAGAGGAGATTCTCATCAGAATAGTGGAATGCTGAGAGCAAAGCTCTTCTCCATGCCTTTCCAACTGTCCAGTGTAATCTGAGCTAGATTCCACTATGTTAACTTTTAAAGAGACTGATATGGGGCATGTGATTTAAGATACATTTCAAAGATAGTCAGAATCCTATATCTTAAACAGGTCCCCATCCCACCACCTTAAATGGCTACTTTCTAATATTCCATGGAGTGCTCCATTGTTGTGGACAGTCTCCCTAAAATTTACCTATGCTAATTTTTGCTAAGTTTTTAAATGCTATGAGTGATATTTCACTATTATGCAAAGGAAACAGTCTTTGAAAAAAGAAAAAGTGTAAAGCCCCTTGGTTTTTAGAACATCAGTATATATGATTTAAAATATGCTATATGGTACATAAAAATATTGCCTTAAGAGTAACAAAACTGGAAAAGTAGTTAACATTCAAAAACAAAATTAAAATGTCCCAGGTCAACAGTGTGCAAGTTGGTGGCAATCTTGCCCAAATTGGTTATGTGGGGCCACTGCCACCCGTGTAGGCAGCACAGCGCCATCTGGAGGGCGATTGGTTTCACCTTGAGCGATGAATAAGCCATTTTTAGAAATGAAAATCATGAAATATAAAAACTGGGATTTTTTAATCAAATGAAAATGAAAACATTTCTGTAATATCTATGTGATATACAGTACAGAAACAGTACACTTTTGCTACTATACAGGTGCACTGGCACCTTTGGCAAGTAAATAGAAAATTCAAAGCACAAGTCACAATAGCCAAGTCACAGAATCAGTCTAGGCACCTGTCCATGGATAAATAGATAAAGAAAATGTGGTGGCATGCTTTTTGGCCAAAAGGAAGAATGAAGTTGTGTTTTACGCAGGAAAATGGATGGAGCTGGAGATCATCATATTAAGTAAAACAAGCCAAACTCAGAAAGCAAAGTATTACACATTTCCTCTCACATATGGAATCTAGAGGTGGAGGAAACTACATAAAAGTTCAAGGGAAATTGTTAGAGAAGAGGAAGGTGGGCCGGGGATGTAGCTAAGTGGCCCCACGCCTGCCTGGCAAGTGCAAGGTCCAGAGTTCAAGCTTCTATACCAAAACAAAAAAAAAAAAAGAGGAAGAGGCTGATAGCGGGGGGAAAGAGGGGATAACAGGAGGAGAAGACATGATAAAGTATCTTATGTTTTTTTTTATTTTATTTTATTTTTTTAGGTTTTTTGAGACAGGGTCTCGCTTTGTGGTTCAGGCTGGCCCTGAGCTCAGCCTCCAACTCACATCACAATCCTCCTGCCTCTGCCTCCCGAGTGCTGGGATTACAGGCGTGAGCCACCACGCCCGGCACTGTGGTGTGTGGTACTGGTTGCTGCTGGGTGTGGGTCTCCACACCCAGTATTGTTATGTG